>WNGS01117263.1:0-12039 GCA_020271785.1 Procambarus virginalis
TGTGGTGTCTGGTGTAGCTGAGATAGTCTTGGTAGTAAGGTTGATGTAAAGTCATTCCTGGTTACTGACTTTAATACTTAAATAACTACATGATAGAGTAGCTCCCAAGCTGGCAGCGTCCTGTGTGCTGTTTACCTTCTCTCTAGTGGCGTCCAGCCGCCGCACATAGAAAACGGATGGTACCATTTTCTGTGAACATGACATCCCTCCTTTTCTTTAAAAAGAATGAATACAGGATGTCTACCATGCTTGTAGCACAAAGCAAAGTTATTGACACAAAGTAAGTTATTAACATATCAAGAGATATTGCATACATTTAACATTAATTAAACACACAAAGAATTTAACAATCTTTACCACAAAGGATTTCAATGTTAAAAATACATATGCAATGTTAAACAAACATGAAAGAAACTGTAATACAAAGTTACAAAATATTGAATGAGAGATCTGCATTATTCAAACAATATTAATTTAGTTCAGCATAACAAGTAAATACTTTGCATTACATAGGAACACAATTAATCATCATATCGTGTAGGGCGTTTAACATGACGTTTTGGACGAGAGTCCTTAAATACAAAAATATCCCTCGATGAATTGTTTATCGAGTTATAACTCATTTTTTTTCTTTTTCTTTTGCACGACTTTGCACTTCATCATTTTCTACACTAATCACTTTATATGGTTTTGTATCATACGGCATATCTACTTTCCCTCTTTTTTCTTTTAACGAGAACAGTATCTCCAACCTTTATGAATTGTTCCTTTGCACGTTGATCATGAGCAATTTTCATTTTGCCCTTGGCTAGTGCATCCTTCTGAGCGAGACGTTTATCCGTTACCTTGGCTGGCATGACAGGTAGTGCGATTCTCATAGGACGTCCAAATAAAAGTTCGCCAGGCGACTTGCCCAGTGTTCCATGCGGTGTTGCACGGTAGTTCCTGAGAAAAGCATACATAGCTTGTTTCCAGGATCGTCCTTCGGCATGAGCACAGCGTACAGCTTTCATGAGAGGTTGCATGAATCTCTCTACTTCTCCATTTGCTTGAGGATGTAGTGGCATCACACGGCGGTGTTTGAATCCAATATGCTCAGCAAAGTTGACAAAGTCTTGTCCATTAAATGGCGGTCCATTGTCCGTCTTGACAACTTCAGGAATGCCAAAGTTTGAAAAGATCTTGTCGAGTTTCGGGATGACAGCCTTTGCAGATGTGGAAGTGATGATTTCTACTTCTGGATAACGTGAGTGATCATCAATGACTACCATCAAGTACTCTCCAGTTGGTAGCGGTCCACAGAAGTCCATCGATACTTCCATCCATGGTGCAGCAGGTAGTGGTGAAGGTTGTAGAGGTGTTGGTCTTGAAGTATCCACTGCAGCTTGGCAAGGGACACAGGCATCATGCATGTCCTTAGCTTGACGATCAATGCCAGGAAACCACACCTTTTCTCGTAGCAGCTGTTTGGTCCTTACAAGACCTTGGTGTCCTTGATGTGCAAGCTTCAGAGCACGTTGCTGGAGAACAGCTGGAATGACGATACGAGTACCTCGCAGCACGGTGTCGCGTTGTTGCGTAACACTTAATTCTGTCTGGATGCGTTCAAGTGCTTTGAATGCATCTTGGTCAACTCCTGAGGGTGGGATGCGTGGAAACTTTTTCTTAGTCAATGCATCCACTGTTGCTTGCAGAGTTGGGTCCTCTAGGGTTGCAGTACGGATTTCATCAAGAGTGAGAGCCTTAGGGACTGCATCACAGGTTACAGAGTGTACATATTCCTCGGCAACTTGCTGATGCTTGGTGATGGTGAAACTGTTGGCAGGATGTCGACTGATGTAATCAGCGGGATTGCCTGCACCTGGCTTGTATTTCACCGTAAAGTTGTATGGTTGCAGACGAAGAGCCCATCTCTCAATGCGAGCTGGTGGTTTGGACTTTGGATTATTGAAGATGGTCTCCAACGGTTTGTGGTCAGTGACTATCGTGGTAAAGGGTGCACCAAGCAGATACACATTGAAGTGTTCACAGCCCCATACAAGAGCAAGAGCTTCCTTCTCTGTCTGACTGTATCGTTGCTCAACATCTGTGAGAGAACGGCTGGCGTAGGCAATTACTACTCTTGAATCTGGTTGACCAGGTTTGTGTTGGGCTAACACAGCACCTAAACCAACAGGACTAGCATCCACCGTTAACTCAGTGTCCATTGATGGATCAAAGTATGCAGCAGTCGCATTTTCTACTAGTGCATCTTTCACAGCATCAAATGCATTTTGCTCGACATCGCTCCAGTACCATGATGCATTTTTCTTCAGGAGCTCACGTAGAGGCTTCGTAATGGTAGCAAAATCTGGAATGAAGCGAGAACAGTAGTTTGCCATTCCCAGAAAACTATGTACTTCAGTGGATGTTGAAGGAGGTGCAGCATTCTTGATATCTGCAACTTTCTTAGGATCTGGAGATAGACCTTTGTCACTAAGTACATGTCCAAAGAATTCAATTTTATGTTGATTGAACTCACACTTTGCTCGGCTTAGCGTCAAATTCTTTTCTCGTAAGCGTTGCAATGTTGCACGAAGAGCTTTGTCGTGTTCAGCTTGGGTACGGCCATAAACAATGATGTCATCAGACATGTTGTCAGCATTAGGTATATCTTGCAATACCTGGCTGATGATGTGCTGGAATACTTCAGCAGCACTGTTAATACCAAAACTCAGGCGCTTGTACCTATACAGACCTCGATGTGTCGTAAACGTTGTGATGAATCGACTCATCATCAAGTTCAAGCTGATGATAGCCCTTGTTTAAATCTAACTTGCTGAATACAGTTGCACCATTCAAGCGGTATATCATATCATCTACAGTGGGTGTAGGATGGCGTTCACGCATTATTGCCTTGTTGGGAACACGCATGTCTACACAAATGCGTATCTCATCTGGATTCTTCGGCTTTGGTGGAGTGACAATTGGGCTTACCCATGGTGTTGGGCCTGTTACCGGTTCAATGATATCTAGTTCTATCAGCCTATCCAGTTCGGCATCGACTTTCTTGCGAGTATGGAATGGTTGTCGGCGATGTGGTTGGGCAACTGGAATTACATCTGGGTTGATATGCAGATGTACCTTGCTATCAGTATAACAACCTATGGATTTAAACCGATCAGAAAATTCAGCAACAATAGCATCAACATTGTTTGCAGATTCCACTGCTACAGCATTAGAAAGCTGAAGTAGCCCCAATTTGGTTGAAGTCTTGTAACTGAGTAAAGACTCCTTTGCATTCCTAACAACATGGAATGTAGTAATGAGCATTGCATTCTTTGACTTAATCTCTGCAGTGAAAGTTCCAATCACTGGTAAGGCTACCTTTGAAGCATAGGCAGTGGCTTTGCCATTATAGTTTTCAAGCTTTGGGAATTGTTTTTTAAATTTTTCATAGTGGCACTCAGCAATGGTGTCAATGTTTGATCCAGTGTCAATGAGAATTTTGAGACAAATGCCAGCAATGTATACTATAGTCTCTGGGTTGTTTGGAAGATCATTCCATTTTGTGATTGATTGTACTCCATAAATATAATCACATTCACTGTCATCTGAGACTGGTTGTAATGAAATGTTGTCTTGTATATTATTAACATTCTTGATTTGAGGTGCAATATTGTGTTTGCCACCTCGACTCCTATGACTTGATCCTCGTACATTGCTTTTATTTATTGATTGTGGTTTCTTTAGTGCGGAACGACACATAGCACCAAAATGATTTAGTTTTCTACACTCATAGCACTTCTTACCTTGAGCTGGACAAACATTATCTTGGTGTGGGTAGTCTCCTCCACAATTGTAACATTTATTATTGACAACCTCTGATGTGAGTCGTTGTGACTGCTTGAGTCTTGTTCCATGACTCCAGTTGTGATGTGGTTCTCGGCTCAATTTAATGTTAGGTTTGGCATGATATCTTCTATGATCATGGTGTACTCCCTGAACCTTACATACTTCATGACTGTTAGTAACAGTGGCAGAACCGTTGTTGGCACTGCACTCCATGATACGAGCATCACGTGCAGCATCTTCCATTCGACGAGCCATATCCAGTATCTTGTTAAGAGAACTTTCATCATCAACAAGTTCTAGAGCTCTTCGACGAAGACGTGTAGATGTGCATGTTTCAATTATTTGCTGTTTGATTTCTTTGTCAACATCAGCAAACTCACAATGGGTTGCTAAACCCTGCAGACGTGTATGGTATTGATCAACAGTTTCATTAGAGAGTTGTTTTGCTCTCCTGAAATGCATAATTTCCATAGCAGTATTTTGCCTTGGTTTGAAATGCTCAGTTAATTTGGCCTTGGCAGTGTCATAATCTTTGGCACCACCAGTGTCTTTCAGTGTATCAAAATATCACAAACTCTATCACCTGCATAGTGAAGCAGAAAGGCACGCTTTCTTTCAGCACTTTTGATATCAGAAACTATCAACAAATTTTCAAACCTTTTAAGCCATTTGGTCCATCTCTGTGACAGGTTTGTCTGGTCACAGTCAGGATCAAATGCAGGAAACTGAGGTATATTTGCCATTTTTACTGAATAAATTTAAACTTATCACTTAAAATGTTCCTCAGAATATATAACACTTACTTCACTGTATATGTTATTCAAGAATTCACTGTAATTACTTTAATTTTGCAAAGCACACAAGCATTTTAATGCAAAAGTTCACAACAGTGCACAACACAGCAGCAACTGACTTCTTACCTTGCCCTTGTGTACATGTGTTGTTCCTACTCACAGCAACACAGCAGTTGTTAGCAGTTGGTACAGCAATTGGCAGCAGTTGGTACAGCAGTAGGCAGCAGTAGGCAGCAGTTGGCAGCAGTAGGCAGCAGTAGGTTCACAGCGTGAAGAATTTTGTAGCACGGAGCGTTGTTTCGTAACCAAAACATCGGGTTTTGTACACTGCATCAAAGCGTCGTTTCGTACACAGCGTCGGCAGATTCCTCTCTCACAGCAACACTCAGCATAGCTTGGGTAGCACACAGCATTGGCCAGCACACAGCAACGGCCAGCACACAGCAACGATCAGCACACAGCAACAGTCAGCACACAGCATGGGGTATGGTGCTCACAGACAGCAGATTTCTCTCCTCCTCCGGGCTTGAGCCAGCATGCTTCTTCCTTGTGTTTTGTTGAACAAAATACCTGCGTTCCCAGTTCATCCTCGTCGCCAATGTGGTGTCTGGTGTATAGCTGAGATAGTCTTGGTTGTAAGGTTGATGTAAAGTCATTCCTGGTTACTGACTTTAATACTTAAATAACTACATGATAGAGTAGCTCCCAAGCTGGTAGCGTCCTGTATGCTGTTTACCTTCTCTCTAGTGGCGTCCAGCCGCCGCACATAGAAAACGGATGGTACCATTTTCTGTGAACATGACATGGTCCAGGGCAGGTTGACCGGTGAGGCCCGGGAAGCCTACAACATGCTGGACCTAGAGGAGTGTGCTAGTTACGACGCAATTAAGAATACGGTGCTCCACTCATTCCGGCTGAATCCGGAGATGTACCAGAAGCAGTTCAGAGAGTGTACGAGAGCGTCGGGAAAGTCTTACGCCGAGACCGCCAGGGATATGGAACGAAAATTCCTATGATGGATGGTTGAAGGCAGAGGAAGCGGATTCGGCGGATGATATCAAACGACTGATAGTGATGGAGAAGTTTATGACAGTGCTCCATCCTGAGCTGCGAGTAAGGGTGAGAGAAGCAGATATTAAGGACCTAAAGGCTGCAGCGGACCGAGCCCACATCTCAGGAGGGAGGGGCCGCCCAGACACTCGCCTTACCCCAGGTCGGGAGGGAACTTTAGGAGTTCAGGAAGAGCGATGACTGGTGGGGACTCTCCTAAGAGTAGTGTGCCCGATGAAGTAACCCGGTTCAAGAGCTCAAGGGAGGCGGGGAGGAAGCCCCAAGCTGTGAGCAGTGGACCTAGCTCGAGAGCGAGTGCTGCTGCCCGGGAACCGACGACGGGGAGTCCTGGGTGGACCCAGGGAACCTCTACCATTGATGCTACCAGGGTGACTGGTAGAGGGTCGCCCAGGAGAGGTGGTCGGTGTTATAACTGTGGGGGACGAGGACACTTTGCAACACCATTTGGTCACCATTTGGTCCGGGAGACATCTCCCGTCACGCAGGGTGCAGTCGCACCTCCACAGATCTCCAGTATCATCTCTCGATACTGTTAATGGCTCATAAGGGCCACCACTTACGGGCTATTCATGCCCGTGCCACCTCTTGGGTGGCTTAATCTTTATCAATCAATTATCAATCAGGAGTAACCACCGGAGGCATCTCCCGTCACGCAGGGTGCAGTCGCACCTCCACAGATCTCCAGTATCATCTATTGATACTGGTAATGGCTCAAAAGGGCCACCACTTACGGGCTATTCATGCCCGTGCCACCTTTTGGGTGGCTTAATCTTCATCAATCAATCAACACTTTGCAAGGGAGTGCGGTCGCCCCAGGCACGGTGGGAACGTGGCTTTCGCGAGGATAGGAAGCGAAGAAGCCAACGATAACTCAGGTGATATGCCGGTGATGAGGGAGAAGAGGATTCACCCCTTTGTGTGTGAGGGGACGGTGAAGATAAGAGGAGCTGATCCTGTGCCAGCAAGGATGCTGAGGGACACTGGATCCGACTTCACCCTGGTTAGTGAATCTCTCTTCCCCGAGGACTACAGAAGTTCCAGTACAGGGGAGGCCCTGATAAGGACGTTGGGGGGACAAGTGAGGATGCCCCTTCATAAGGTGACTCTTATTAATTCGGACTATAGTTGTCAGACTCTCGTAGTAGGGGTCTGTGCTTTACTGTCCAGGATGGAAGCTCAGGTGATCCTAGGGAATGACTCCTGTGGGGGATGTGTTCTCCCGAATTTGATTAAAGGTGAGGAGTGTATAGAGCCCTATCGACAGAACAGCAGGACGGGCGCCAGCAGTGGCGAAACGGAAATTGCGAGAGTGGCATTTCCGGTATGCGCGGTGACGTCGGGACGAGACGTCAGGGAAGATGATGTGAGCGGATCCAGTCACGCCGAAGAGAATATGCCGGGTGACCTGGGGCTCGATCATTTGTTCCGAGAGGAGGCCAGAGGACAAGCGACAAGTGAGGAAGGGTCGGATAAGAGTGTCCAAGTTACTCTCACCAGTCCTCTAAGTATTGACCGCACCCGTCTAGGTGCAACCCGTCCTCGCAAATTAATATAGTCAATATTGACTTATTAAATACGTGCATAGGTGATATACTAAACATAATAGTTTACCTTGAAAAGCTTCATAGAAAACACCGACCTTACCTAACCTTGTTAGTATGTTAAGATAAGCATCTTATTGCTTCATAATTACAATTATTACTTAACCTATACCTATAATAGGTTAAGTAACAATTGTAATTACGAAGTTATAAGATGCTTATCTTAACATACTAACAAGGTTAGGTAAGGTTGTTTTCTATGAAGCTTTTCAAGGTAAACTATTATGTTTAGTATGTTACCTATGCACGTTTTTAATAAGTTAATACTGACTATACGAATTTGCGAGGACGGGTTGCTAGGTGATCTGCAAAAGGAAGAGTTTCCTGAGTTAGTACGGGAGGCGGAAGGAGGTCTCGCTGGACCCGAGTCACCGACTCACTTCATCGTGGAGAAAGGAGTGCTAATGAGGCAGTGGAGACCGGTTAGGGAGGAAGCGGGCGATGATATGCTGAGAGTGAAGCGGCAGGTGTTGGTGCCGGCGCGTACAGAAACGCGGTACTGAAGCTTGCCCACTCAGTGGATCCCACGGGTCACTTGGGAGTGACCAAGACCTTAAGCTGGCTTCGAGAACATTTTTATTGGCCGGGCATGGACGCAGATGTAAGAAGAATTTGCAAGACGTGTTTCCCGTGCCAGAGGGCGGGTAAGAATGTCCCTGCCATCCCGAAAGCAACTTTGGTTCCAGTTCCTTCGTTTGGCCAGGCGTTCGAACGCCTAATAATCGACGTCGTGGGACCATTACCTAGGACCAGAAAAGGGAATAATTACTTACTGACTATCATGTGTGCTTCGACAAGATTTCCAGAAGCGATCCCAGTGCGGAAGGTGACATCGAGATGCGTCATGGGACACCTTCAGCGGTTCTTTGCTTGGGTAGGTGTGCCCAAGGAGATCCAGTCCGACTGTGGGAGTGTTTTCCAGTCGAGGTGGTTTAGGCAGGCTACTGCGAGCTGGGGAATAGCCCAACTACGATCGTCTCCTTATAGACCTCAATCGCAGGGAGCGATTGAGAGGTTCCATTTCACTCTGAAGACCATCTTATGAGTGTATTGTGCAGAACAGGGAGCGGAATGGGATGAGGCTGTCTGTCCAGCCCTGTTTGCGATCCGAGATGCTATAGTTGAGTCTCTGGGATTCTCTCCATTCCAGCTAGTGTTTGGGCACGAAGTAAGGAGCCTTCAAGGTTTCATTGCAAAATTTCTTTAGGAGTGCTTTAATAGTCTGATGACAACGTTCAAGAGAACCCTGTGAAGCAGGATGATAGGGGCTGGACAATACCTGTGTGATGTTGAACTCTTCTAGTGTCTTCTGGAAGAGATCACTGGTAAAGTTGGTGCGACAGTCACTTTGAACCTCTCTTGGGAATCCATACTGGGTGAAGATCTTCAATAGTTGTTTCACCACAGTAGCAGCCGTAATGTTCTTTACTGGAACTGCTATGGGGAATCTGGTGGTAGGACACAGGATAGTTAGTATATAGGCGTTGCCAGAACTGGTCCGGGGTAAAGGACCAACACAGTCTATGATGAGTCTGTGGAAAGGTTCTGCAGGCACCTGGATAGGAGTCAATGGAACCTGAAGAATAGAGATGTTAGGTTTACCTGCCATCTGACATGTATGACACTGTTGTACGTAACTTTTGACGTTTTTAACCATACCTGGCCAGTAGTAGTCTTGTCTGATTCCGTGGTAGGTCTTGTTAAAACCACAGTGAGAAAGTGCTCCGTGGGCCAGGTGTAGAATATCTGGCCATAGGCTGGTAGGAACCACTAGTTGTTCGACATTTGCCCAACCGTCATCCTCCTTCAGCTTACTGGGTCTGTACCTGCGGTAGAGCAACTCATTCTCTAGGAAGAACCCAGGAATACTTTCAGGTTGAGTCTCAGCCTGGAAGAATAATGGTGTTAATGAAGGATCCTCCCTCTGTAACTTACGGAACTCCAACTTAGTAAGATTCGGTGGTAGATTCTGAGGGTCTTGAGGGACAGCGGTAGCAGTAGAGTCAGCTGGTTGCGGTCGTGCACGGGTGGTCACCAAAACCGGAGGAGAAACTTCATCACTTTCTTGGACCTCTGCTGGAATATACTCAAAGATGGGATTATCCATTACAGAGGTACCCACCTGGGGTTTGTCCATGATGATCAGGTTGGACGGTTGCAGATCTTCTGCCAAGTCGTTGACCAGGAGAAGTTGCACACCAGAGATGGGAAAAGGCTTTTCCCTGATGGCGACTTGGACTTCACCGGTCACGAAAGGCCAATCCAGGTGGACTCTGGCGAGTGGATACGGAGTGGTAGCAGTAAGGTCAGTGATAAGGACGGTTTCCCCGTTGTAGGTGATGTTAGGCACAGCTGATTTCAATATTATGGACTGAAGAGCCGCTGTGTCCCTCAAGATCTTAAATTTGAAACGTCTCTCTGAATCTGTACCGTTGGTAGAGACAGTTCCAGGATACAGGTGTTTACTGAAGAGAGAAAGATCATTAACAGGAACACCAACATTCATCACAGGCTTACCGGACTTAGGAGGAGTCGGTTTGGGTTTAGTAGATTCATTATTGCCTTTGTATAGAGACTTCCCACATTTATCTATGGTATGTCCATAGAGTTTGCAATACTTACAATACAATTGAGAGCTCACTTGATCTGTGCTTACTTTATCATAACTGTACCAAGACTTCTTACTGGAAGGTAGTTCTGGTGTTAGCCGGTGGATGAGGCTGTAGGTGTCAGCCGACTTCGCACATTTGATGTAGTCGGTTTCTTCTTTATCTGCTAGATATAAACGGACGGAAGGGGGAATACGTCTCAAGAATTCCTCAACTAGCATCAGGTTGACGAGTTCTGCAAATGTAGAGACATGTGCTGCTTCTAGCCATTTCATGAAATATCTTTTCTTTGTAGTGGCAAATTCTAGAAAGGTGGTGGTACTTGCCTTTAGATAATCACGGAATTTTCGTCTGTAGCTTTCGTTGGAGAGAAGGTAGGCGTCCAAAACTGCTTGCTTCAGGGTCTGGTAGTCATTCTCAGACGCTAAGGTACTGAGAGTAACTGCAGCTCTACCTGTGAGATGCACTCTGAGAAGGGTAGACCATTGATCTGCAGGCCAGCTAAGTTTTTTAGCTAGGGTCTCAAAAGTGGTGAAAAACACATCGATTTCTGTCTCAACGAATGGTGGCATTAACTTACTTGCATGGGAGACATTGAAACTTACGGAAAGACTAGCTGTAGCTTGTTGGCGCTGAGTGTGGTGTGTAGTTTCCAACGGTAGTTCTTGTCGACGAT
Source organism: Procambarus virginalis (assembly GCA_020271785.1). Lineage (NCBI taxonomy): Eukaryota > Metazoa > Arthropoda > Malacostraca > Decapoda > Cambaridae > Procambarus > Procambarus virginalis. The sequence goes on from WNGS01117263.1 coordinate 10,586, forward strand.
ATTCGAGAGCACTATCAGCTTGCTGTTTACTGTACTCCTGTTGTATCTCCAAGTCACGTTTTCTTGCTTCAAGCTGTTCTCACTCACGCTCACGGAATAGGGTAGCCTCACGTTCCCTTTCTTCTTTCCTCAAGGCAGCATCTCGTTCTTTGAGGGCCATCTCTCGTTCTTGTTCTTCCTTCCTTATGACAACCTCTCGTTCCTTGAGTGCAGCTTCTTCTTTCTTTATTTGGAGAGCTTCTTTCGCGAGGGCCGTCTCGCGTTCTTCTTGTTCTTTCCTGAGGGCAGACTCACGTTCCCTTATTTGTTGAGCTTCTTTTTGTTGTTCCCGCTCGATCTTTGCAAGTTCGAGCTTTAGCTTCATAGTTGCCAGAGCATGTCTATCTGCAATAGAATAATTTTCGTGAGTTTCAGAGTCAATCTTCCCTTCATCTAAAATGTGATCAATGATCAGGTTGTGCAAGTCATTTTTGTTGGCTCCATGGGGAACATCTAGTTGATACTCGTGTGCAAGAGTTTGTAATTCGGTCCTCTTGGCACGACTTAAGTTCCCTATTTCACCTGCTGGATCGTTACGAAAAGCTGGGAGACGAAACATTGTGAAAATAGCAAATAAATGTACAATGAATATACTTGTGATATGGTAAATGTCAGAAACAGGATAACGTGGCAACTGGTAACTATCCTGTGGATTTTAATCGTTAACAATAACGTTAATTTTAGTATGGTAAATGATTAGTCAATCAAAATCGCAGGAAATCTTGTACCGGTACTCAATGTAAGAGAATAAGGGCAAGAAAATCCAACTAAATAAATGAAACTGAGTTTCTAAAACAAATGAAACAATTTAATTGTTCCAAAAGTGAATAAAGTAGTCCAAGAATGTAGGCATACCTCGCCGAGTCTCTATAGGACAGAAGCAAGGGTTTTCCCTTTAAATGAAATATGATACTTGCAGAATTAGCGAACTTTGTGGTCTGAAAAAAGAAAGCTAATTCCCTACCTAAGTAAATATCACCATCTCTGACCGACGTGTAGGGGAGCGATTGTCAACTGGTGACGAGAACTGCTGCTGATGTCCCAACTCAGCAATGTAGTCCGTGCTAGAGGAACTATGGCCCTCTGTATCCTCCTTCGGTCGGATTGCAGAAGATAGGGTGCTTTGACCCGAAGACAAATCAAAGTACCAGGGTACCAAACTGATGATCTGTCTGAGAGTGAGAACTTTCCTAGGGACAAAAGGTGGAAAACACAGTAATAACACTGAGGGAGGGATGACCAATTAAGAGAATGACTGAGACCTACAGTCACCACGTAATCCAAAGTTATCCACACTCACCATATGCTACTCTTGGAATGCACAATACACACAGCACACAATAAAAATATGAAAAGTAATGTAAATATTGAAAAAACAACTATCAAAGCCAAGTACACTTACACGAATTGATGTT
>WNGS01117266.1:0-13346 GCA_020271785.1 Procambarus virginalis
TTTAATATTATTGAAAAAGATTTTTTTTAACAGAATATTATAAATTTGTTGCTGTATTGTTCATCGTTAATGTTTGGAAATGAGATGTGTTACAACATACAGAAATACGACACGCACCTGGCAGCTACCAGGTGATTGTAGTGGTGTAGCCACCTGGTGATTGTAGGGGTGTAGCTACCTGGTGATTGTAGTGGTGTAGCTACCTGGTGATGGTAGGGGTGTAGCTACCAGGTGATGGTAGTGGTGTAGCTACCTGGTGATGGTAGTGGTGTAGCTACCTGGTTATTGTAGTGGTGTAGCTACCTGGTGATGGTAGTGGTGTAGCCACCTGGTGATGGTAGTGGTGTAGCTACCTGGTGATGGTAGTGGTGTAGCTACCTGGTGATGGTAGTGGTGTAGCCACCTGGTGATTGTAGGGGTGTAGCTAACTGGTGATGGTAGTGGTGTAGCTACCTGGTGATGGTAGTGGTGTAGCTACCTGGTGATTGTAGTGGTGTAGCTAACTGGTGATGGTAGTGGTGTAGCTACCTGGTGATGGTAGTGGTGTAGCTACCAGGTGATGGTAGTGGTGTAGCTACCTGGTGATTGTAGGGGTGTAGCTAACTGGTGATGGTAGTGGTGTAGCTACCTGGTGATGGTAGTGGTGTAGCTACCAGGTGATGGTAGTGGTGTAGCTAACTGGTGATTGTAGTGGTGTAGCTAACTGGTGATGGTAGTGGTGTAGCTACCAGGTGATTGTAGTGGTGTAGCTAACTGGTGATTGTAGTGGTGTAGCTACCTGGTGATGGTAGTGGTGTAGCTACCTGGTGATTGTAGTGGTGTAGCTACCTGGTGATGGTAGTGGTGTAGCTACCAGGTGATGGTAGTGGTGTAGCTACCTGGTGATGGTAGTGGTGTAGCTACCTGGTGATGGTTGTGGTGTAGCTACCTGGTGATGGTAGTGGTGTAGCTACCTGGTGATGGTAGTGGTGTAGCTACCTGGTGATGGTAGTGGTGTAGCTACCTGGTGATGGTAGTGGTGTAGCTACCTGGTGATGGTAGTGGTGTAGCTACCTGGTGATGGTAGTGGTGTAGCTACCTTGTGATTGGAGTGGTGGAGCTACCTGGTGATGGTAGTGGTGTAGCTACCTGGTGATTGTAGTGGTGTAGCCACCTGGTGATTGTAGTGGTGTAGCTAACTGGTGATGGTAGTGGTGTAGCTACCTGGTGATGGTAGTGGTGTAGCTACATGGTGATTGTAGTGGTGTAGCCACCTGGTGATTGTTTGCCAGGAGGGTATCCCAGTCAATCTCCAGCCGGCCTTATAACCAAAGACGAGTGAGAACACGATCCACTCTCTTCCAATCGTGTGCCCGCCCCGACAAGGGCTCTACTACTAACTGCAAAGTCGCCAACTGGTGTTTCCCGTGTCCAGTAACACGTCAGTGGTATTGTGGGATTGTGGTAACAATGGCAAAGAACTCACTCATTAAATCTGATTACAGGCAGGTATATGTCTCTATCACTCTCACTCTTTGTATGAATCTTATAGCAACAAGATATGGAGGGATAATACAAACGCGAAGATAGTTTTGTATTTTACTTAAAAGCTTCAAGGTATTGTATCCATATCAACAGCAAAGCAACAAGTACGTGTCAGCAAGTCACTCTCTTCATAAAACTGGAACTCATCAAGAGGGCAACACTACCCCTCCTCTCATTATCAGCTGGGCGGCCCCCCTCACTGTGTGAATGCTTCTGTACTTGTTTCCTGGCGTTAAGCGCCTGTTTCTTTAAATTCACAGTAATCACAAGATTTGCAATCAACACAATATTTTCTATAATGGCAATAGACCGCAATGAGTCACTGCACTGGTCTTGAGCTCAATGAATCATTTCTACAGCAATAAACACAATAATTCACTGTAAAGGTGTTATGCATGGTACATCATAATAATGATAATAAATCATCAGCAAACGTTGAGAGAAACGATTCTATACCCTCTGGGAGATCATTTACATATATCAGAAACGGCATAGGTCCAACTGACCCCTGTGGGACTCCACTTGTAACGTCTCGCCAATCTGAGACCTCGCCCCTCACACTGACTCATTGTCTCCTGTTGCTTAGTGTCGCGGTGGTGGATTTGGTGGTGCTACCGCTGACGAACCACCCAACCCACAACTCGACAAATGCTCATATTTCACTAAGAGATCACACTAGGCACTTGTGGCCCTTGGAGAGGGGCTCAACGTCACACGTTTAGGGGATGCGGCTCCAACACGCAGCCTTGTTGTCACGTGCACACACCCACTCGAGCCGCTGTGACTCCCCACTCTCTCCTTATGGAATATGACCTCCTCAATCCCCTTTATCTTACTAGACTTCTGTCTTACCCTGTCCACAGCAGTGGTTCCTGTTTCTTGCTCTCTCTCTCTCTTCTTTACTATTTCCTGGGAAGCCTCACTGGGACAAGTGCAAACACCAGCAAATTTGAATACATTTACTGGACGAAGTACATAACAATACACGCATACATATAATAATAATGATGAATCCTATACTCTGTACTATTATAATCAGGTTGCACTCCAACACCATCAGAACTCTATCCTCAGCTTGCTAAGTGGTATCCTATCTCTTGGTATTATCAACCTCCTCAAGTAGATTAAGTCTTACAATATAATGTCACACTACCATCAAGAGAATGTATACATATATATATACCTATAAACACATATAAGGCAAATCAGCATTTGAAAGCAATAACATACATATATATATATCAGTATAAATGATCCGTGCCACACAACGAATCAATCGACCATTCTATCAGTCTTAGAATACATATATATCTGTAGGTACTCCTGCCTACGTCTGTAACTCTAAACTTCAATATACACCTCTTGGCACATAAATAGCAAACGATCACTCACCTCTCACTGCGTCGTTCACGCTAATGACAAACACTCTCACCTCCATACAAGTGATCAGTTAGAACTATTTCACTACCCTGACAACTTCAGGTTCCTCAGGGCTTAAACACCAGGATCCTCTGCAGCTCCTCCAGGCTGCTACCATGAAGATTCCTTGAACAACTATGGTGCCTCCCTACTCCTACTAGGGTCATCCACAGCTCTCCTGGCTGCTGCACCATAAATTTCCTCGAATAACTGTGGCACTTCACCACCTCTGCAGAAGCACGTGACACTCCTCCTCACTGCTTCTTCATAGCTCGGGGTCCTCTCCTCCCCTGCCTTGGAGTCTCATCAACCACTCCCTCTGTGCTGGCTTCCAAGTCCTCAGCAACTTCTTCCCCAAAGACAAACCTGCAACCCATTTGCATTCCAATAAATTGTTTCCCTTTTTAACACATAAACAAAATTAATCATACAACATCTTTGTCTCCAATCTCTATCTGTCCTCTACATTTAATGAGAGTGGACTCCCCCGTGGGCGAGTCCATGCGCCACCTCGCTGGGCGAGCCTCACTCACGCTGGGAGGGGCCTCCTCCCTCAGGAGCCGGGCTCCTTCAGTTGCCCGCCAGCGCTCAGAGAAGACGGACGTCGCTCCGCGCTCCTCCCACTTCACTCTCTTATTTTAGGCTTTCTGCCATACCAAAACATTTCTAATTTGAAAATAAACATCGCTACTGTCGCTGGGCACACGACCAACTACAAGCAAACACTATGAACTGGCTTAAATCGGGCTTACCACAGATTATCTGGTCGAGGGCGCTTCTCCCTCTGACAACGTCTGACCAGGGCGCTTGTCACAGCCCACAAAACTGTCACTGGGCGGCTTAATACTCTCTCCTCGCCGTCCAGGACTTGAGACCACACGTCCTCAGCTCGACTCAACAGCTGGAACGTCTGCACCTTCTCTTCTCTTGGAGATAATATCGCTAGGGGTCCCTTCTGGCGGGAGCTCGACGAAGCGCGGCCTCTCCCCTGCGATGTCTGGCCTCAAGTGAGGTCATCGCCCTCCACAAGCGAGCCTCACGCCTCCAGTAACTTGTCCACATCTTCCAACAAGTCATTTATCTGTTTTCTAGTCCATTGCCCATAATCTCAAACTTTTATATAAATGCAACACACTATTTTACATCTGTGTTATCGCCTCTATAATTCCTGGACCTTCCAGTTAGGTCAGGCTTGCTGAATAACTCTCAAAGGGTGAGACTCGTTTCTCCTGCAGGCTGAGATCATAACACTCCCCTCCCCTTATTTTTGAGAGTTATTCCAGTGGCAAAGCTCGGGATAATACATCCGCCACCACACTGTCTCGTTCTCCAACCGATTGGTTCGACCGGTTGATCTGCTTACGTACTCTTCAGAGTCTACAACTACTTCATTGCACCTTGCAACATCTGGCTCACAACTCGCCCGAAACATGATCTTCTCACAAACGATTTGACTTCCTGACACCTCTTGGCTAGGCTGTCCTCCTTGGACGCCTGCACTCCATCGGTCAACTCTACTTATTGTTTCCACCCTCCGTTTCCTTGTCTTCTTCTCTTCACGTCCAGAGTCAGACATCTACTGTCTGTACCTCCTCTGTCGTCTTCACACTTCCATATACTGCCATTATACTTTCGTCTCCTGCCATCATACTTCACTCCCTCGTCTTCACCGACGATCCTCCCTTTCGTCTCCTCATTTATCCGAGACCTCATCCTGTTTGACTTCCATCGAGTCCTCGGCTTTCTTCTACTCCTCCATGCTTGTATCATCATCCTCTTCCCACACTTCTCGCCTCTATACAACTCCATTTCTTCTCCTTCAACTCTTCTTTGTTCCCTGGAAGTTTCTCCGAGCCCTGTACTACATCCAACAGCACTCGATCGTACATGTTGCTTTACCTCTCCTAGAGTGCTCGTAAGCATCTCTCCACACATACTGTCTCTTCTCCTTCCATTTTCTCGGCTATCATTCTTCTTCACTATCTCTCCTCCGCGTTTTCTGTGAAACATGTCAACTCCTGACATCTCAAACAACTTAACTCTACTATCCAAATGCCTCTGTGCTCGTGGACCACTTGACGCTCTACTCCCGTCCTCAGTATGTCCACATCCTTCCTCACTTCTGCTCAGCACAGTTGCATTCACCTTCCGACCCTTAATTTCAGCAGGCTGGGGTCTACTCAGGTTCGCTCTCTTCACATGATTTTTCTTTGGCTGGGCCATCTTCACTTTTGGCCTCACCGAGACTTCATCTTCCTGAGCTGGACCTTCATCAAACAGCCACGCTATATCTACGTCGATATCTTCTACCGGCTGAATAGACACTGTCTCATCTTCTCCAGCGTCTTCCTCGTCGGCTACCTCTGCCTTCATCACTACCGAGACAGGGTACTCAATGGCTTGGCGGTCTCCTGACTCATCTCCTCGGATGTCAGTCAGGTTCACACTCTCAGGTGTCCCACCCGTGCCGTGGCCTTCTGGGCACTCCTCTGGCACAGTCTCCGCTATGACTCTTGGCAACACCTTTGTCCCGCCCAAGTCATTCCCCAGGATCATTTGGACTCCTGGAACAGGTATGTCGGGGCACACTCCCAACATCACCTCCGCCGACACATATTCCGACCTTAGCTGGACAGTACAAACGGGCATGTCACTCTCAGACAATAACCCATATACTTTCATCTTTCTCCTGCCAGCTAACCGTCGATCATTCCCAATCAGGCTTCTCGCAATCACGCTCTGATTAGCTCCGGTATCTCTTAAGATACCAACTTCTACCTCAGGTTGGCCTCCTATACTGATCCAACCTTTACTTATGAACGGCCTATACCTCTCGTTCACTAAGTTCACCATCTGTGGTTTGTCTCGGAACACATTAGTATATTTACTTCGGGGGTCACACATGGCCAGGGTCACAATTCTCTTGCCCTGCCGACAATCTCGCATCACGTGACCCAATCCGTTACAGTTGTAACATCTCACCTGGGAAAAGTATCTTCTATATGTACCAGAGTGGTTCTGACTCTGTCCACTCGCATGAGAGTTCCTCGGGCCAGGTACACTACTTGCACTCTGTGGGGCTTTACTGGACTCTTGATTTCCTGGATAATGATTTGTTTCTCGTTTAGCTCCTTCATCTTCACTTTCAGACGAAGTGCGCGACCTACTCTTCTGAGTTTTAGGGTACTTACGTTTATCCGCCCATTTATCAAAATTCTTCTCACCCCAGACTCTTCTGGGTCTTTCGTAATTTCTTCCTCCCCAGGCTCCACTGGATCTGCCATTGCTGCGTCTCACCTCATTCTTCACTCTGTTCTCCCTCAAGCTCTTATATGCTTCCGTAATCATGTCCGCCCTATCTGCGGCATCTCTCACCTCCTTTATCCCTGCTTCTTGGATCTTGAACTTTGTTTCGGGATGCATCATCTCCAAGAACTTCTCCATGACCATCAATTGCTTCAGGTCAGCGTAAGATCCAACTCCAGCAGCTTCAATCCACTTCTGGAATCGTCTCTCCAGATCCCTTGCTGTCTCAGCAAACGTACATGCTCCAACTTTGATCATCTCTCTGAAACGCTTCCTATAAGCTTCTGGGGTTAACTGGAACGAGCGCAATATGCTGCTCTTTACTGTGGCATAATCCTGGCACTCTTCTAGAGACAATTGGGTGTAAGCCTCCCTGGCTGCACCGGTCAATCTTAACTGGACCAGCTGGGCCCATTCCTCCTGTGGCCATTCCTTGATGCTGGCCACCTTCTCAAAGTGCTCGAAAAAGCTCTCTGCCTCTTCTGGAACAAACAAGGGAATGTCCTTCTCCCTAACCCTAACATCTGGTGAGCGTGATACCTGGGTGGTGCTCTCTGGCAACCCATGTTCGATCCTTTGCTCAGCCAAGGTTCTATTCGCTTCTATTTCCATTTGTTTTGTTCTCTCCTTTTCTTTTTCCACCTCTAGTTCCAACTCCAGTTCCCTTATTCTGGTTTTCTCTTTTTCTTCTGGCTCATTTTTCATCTGGAGTTCTAATTTCATCTTTTCCAGCTGGAACTGTCTCTCCTCACGCTGCATCTGGAGCTCTAACTGGAATCTCTCCAAGCTCCTATTCCGGCTACTCCTGCTACTGCGGCTACTCTTGCTGCTCCTACTCGATCCCTGGGATCTCACTTCATCCAGCCCATCATCCTCCTTTCCACTTTCAGCTCCTCTCTGGGCTCCTAGCTCTGCCGCTTCGCTTTTGGCTCTTAACTGCCTAAGGATCTCATCCTTCATCCCAGCCACTTTAGATGCTTTCAACCTAAAGCCACACTTTTCTGCTATTTGTTTTAATTGATCCCTCGTGCAACCTTCCAAGTCCTCAGGCTTGCCTGATTCCACAAATGCTTGCACCTTATCCATCTTGTCCTGTGAGTCTTCCCAAGAGAGAGAATATACACCTGCGGTCACACAGTTTATCTATTTCAGCAAGGGTGTACAAATCCACTCTTGGACAGGGTGTGGGTGTGTCAGTTCACTCTCCCGGACACAGGCCCCCAATTTTGTCGCGGTGGTGGATTTGGTGGTGTTACCGCTGACGGACCACCCAACCCACAACTCGACAAATGCTCATATTTCACTAGGAGATCACACTAGGCACTTCTGGCTCTTGGAGAGGGGCTCAACGTCACACGTTTAGGGGATGCGGCTCCAACACGCAGCCTTGTTGTCACGTGCACACACCCACTCGAGCCGCTGTGACTCCCCACTCTCTCCTTATGGAATATGACCTCCTCAATCCCCTTTATCTTACTAGACTTCTGTCTTACCCTGTCCACAGCAGTGGTTCCTGTTTCTTGCTCTCTCTCTCTCTTCTTTACTATTTCCTGGGAAGCCTCACTGGGACAAGTGCAAACACCAGCAAATTTGAATACATTTACTGGACGAAGTACATAACAATACACGCATACATATAATAATAATGATGAATCCTATACTCTGTACTATTATAATCAGGTTGCACTCCAACACCATCAGAACTCTATCCTCAGCTTGCTAAGTGGTATCCTATCTCTTGGTATTATCAACCTCCTCAAGTAGATTAAGTCTTACAATATAATGTTACACTACCATCAAGAGAATGTATACATATATATATACCTATAAACACATATAAGGCAAATCAGCATTTGAAAGCAATAACATACATATATATATATCAGTATAAATGATCCGTGCCACACAACGAATCAATCGACCATTCTATCAGTCTTAGAATACATATATATCTGTAGGTACTCCTGCCTACGTCTGTAACTCTAAACTTCAATATACACTTCTTGGCACATAAATAGCAAACGATCACTCACCTCTCACTGCGTCGTTCACGCTAATGACAAACACTCTCACCTCCATACAAGTGATCAGTTAGAACTATTTCACTACCCTGACAACTTCAGGTTCCTCAGGGCTTAAACACCAGGATCCTCTGCAGCTCCTCCAGGCTGCTACCATGAAGATTCCTTGAACAACTATGGTGCTTCCCTACTCCTACTAGGGTCATCCACAGCTCTCCTGGCTGCTGCACCATAAATTTCCTCGAATAACTGTGGCACTTCACCACCTCTGCAGAAGCACGTGACACTCCTCCTCACTGCTTCTTCATAGCTCGGGGTCCTCTCCTCCCCTGCCTTGGAGTCTCATCAACCACTCCCTCTGTGCTGGCTTCCAAGTCCTCAGCAACTTCTTCCCCAAAGACAAACCTGCAACCCATTTGCATTCCAATAAATTGTTTCCCTTTTTAACACATAAACAAAATTAATCATACAACATCTTTGTCTCCAATCTCTATCTGTCCTCTACATTTAATGAGAGTGGACTCCCCCGTGGGCGAGTCCATGCGCCACCTCGCTGGGCGAGCCTCACTCACGCTGGGAGGGGCCTCCTCCCTCAGGAGCCGGGCTCCTTCAGTTGCCCGCCAGCGCTCAGAGAAGACGGACGTCGCTCCGCGCTCCTCCCACTTCACTCTCTTATTTTAGGCTTTCTGCCATACCAAAACATTTCTAATTTGAAAATAAACATCGCTACTGTCGCTGGGCACACGACCAACTACAAGCAAACACTATGAACTGGCTTAAATCGGGCTTACCACAGATTATCTGGTCGAGGGCGCTTCTCCCTCTGACAACGTCTGACCAGGGCGCTTGTCACAGCCCACAAAACTGTCACTGGGCGGCTTAATACTCTCTCCTCGCCGTCCAGGACTTGAGACCACACGTCCTCAGCTCGACTCAACAGCTGGAACGTCTGCACCTTCTCTTCTCTTGGAGATAATATCGCTAGGGGTCCCTTCTGGCGGGAGCTCGACGAAGCGCGGCCTCTCCCCTGCGATGTCTGGCCTCAAGTGAGGTCATCGCCCTCCACAAGCGAGCCTCACGCCTCCAGTAACTTGTCCACATCTTCCAACAAGTCATTTATCTGTTTTCTAGTCCATTGCCCATAATCTCAAACTTTTATATAAATGCAACACACTATTTTACATCTGTGTTATCGCCTCTATAATTCCTGGACCTTCCAGTTAGGTCAGGCTTGCTGAATAACTCTCAAAGGGTGAGACTCGTTTCTCCTGCAGGCTGAGATCATAACAATGGCTTTTAATTTAGTTTACTTTCTTATCTTTTAGTTCTTTTTAATTATTGTCTGATTATGTTTGTTTATTTAAAAGTTCATTAACTAATTAAGGTTTATTATAAATTTATTTTAGTTTCCGAGTATATTTACTTTATTTATTTACATTTATTTATTTACTTATCTCTGGTTCTGGTTATTGCCTACTTTTTCGCTCTGTCTATTCAATAATCTTGTTAAGTTTACTTATGTCCTTATTTCGTTTTACTGTTACACTTCGTTTTTTTTTTATTTTTTTTTTCCTGCCATGCTTGCTTACACGGTTATATTATTACCTTGTTTGCATGCCTAGCCTTGTTTCCTTCCCTGTCCTGCTCTGGCTGCCCACTTAATTTTCCCCTATCCGCAGTACGGAGATGCCGGCCCACCCACCCCACGGGAAGAAGAGGACAAGGGCAGCGTCAAGAAGAGGGCAGTAACGAAGGGGTGCTAGGACGCAACCGCCTAGGCAAGGGTGAAACCCGCCGCATCGCCTCCTCCACGGACGCCTCTTCGGGAGGCTCTGACTCGGACGCCGACCACATCCACGATGCACGCCCAACGGAATGGCCACGGGGGACGCGGCCGACCACCCCCCACATCTTTCCGCCGCCGACTGGGCAACGCTGCGGACGCTCATTGCTCAGGCTCGGAGGCCCCCCCCCCCTCCGAATCGAGACGACAGAAGATTTCAAACCCCTGGCGGAGCGGACAACACGGACGCCCTCACGAACCGGCCTACTCGCACAGCCTCCCCCCCCCTGCGCGCCGCCCACGGTCAAGGGCGAGGAGCCACACGACAGGCGGCGACACAGCTCTTCCGGCACGTCCCCCAATGGCGAGTACCACCGAGAGAGCTCGTTCCTCACTACCCCTAGTCCTTGGGTAGGGCAGCTCTGGGGGACGCGTGGCAACACCGTCACCATGCTAGGTGAGCACGTCCCACTGGCCCTAAGAGAGAAAGTCTGGGCAAACAAGTACATCGACTGGCGCGAGCTGCTGGCTTACGAATGCGATGCCAGGCCCTCGGAGTCACGCCATGCCACTCCCTCTGAGGCCCAGTTATCCACTAAGAACTTGCCGCCTCTGACGCTGGAGCAGTGGGGGCACGGCTTCGACATCTTAGCTTCAATCTACCTCGATCGACTTCCCGCCGAGGGTCGGGCGCTTTTCACTCATGTCCGCTACGTGAAGTCCATGAAGCGCAACCTCCGCGGCGACTGGATGTGGTACGACGAGGCATTCAGGTGGGACAAGGAGAGGTCGGGCTGCCCTTGGACCGCTCTAAGACTCGACCTGGAGATTCGGTCCGTACAACGTGCAGCGCAGGAGCAGTTTCAGGTGGGCCTCGCGCCGCCGCCTCCCCAGCCGAACGTTCACTCTACTGCAGGGCCTACGGGCTACCACCGGGATACTGCTACGCTTTCCACGCAACCGGGACAGGCTGCTCCGTCCCCTCCTGCACCTTCAAGCACTCTGCCGCGCTGCCACAAGTGACATCCTGCCTACTGCCCGTGCCCCCAGGCCAAGCCTCGAGTCGCCGCCGCCAAGGAGAATCGTTCCTGTCGCCCCACTCAGGACAAGAGCAGGAAGAAAGACACGTCACAACGCCAGTGGACGCAGACGCGCTTGATGCTGTTCCTAGTACCTATGCTAGACAGGGAACTGAGCCTGGGGCGCATAGCGGGCCCCTTCGAGGTCCCCCCCATTGAGAACTTCAAGTGTTCTCCTATAGCCCTGAGAGAAAAGTCTACGCGCGCAAGGGAAATACAGGCTACTCCACATCCTCGGCTACCCCTATACCGCCGAGAGCGTCAACGCCAACATCCCGCGGGAGACGACAACTGAGACCTTAGTGGTCAGACGCTCGCCGGGGCGCACTTGGCAAAAATGTGATTTAGCAGAGGCTTTACGGATCATCCCGGTCAACCCCAGCGACTACCACCTACTCGGCTTCGCCCACGGAGGGCGGTACTGACAAAAATGCTCAGCATGGGGGCGGCACATTCCTGCAGGATCTTCGAGACGTTCTCCGACGCCCTGCAATGGATCCTCGTGGAGAAGTTCGGCGTGCGGGATGCCGTGAAGGTGCTGGACGATTTCATCCGCGTGAGTTCTACCTACGAGTGCTTGCGGAGCTTGCGTGGTTCATTGCCCTCGGTGAGCGCCTAGGCGTTTCCCTGGCCCCCACAAGACTGCGGGCCCCCGCCCTGCCTCACCTTCCTTGGACTTGAAATCGACGCCCGACGTATGGAGACAAGGCTGCCGGACGACAAGAGGACGAAGTACATGACTGCAGTGGAAGATGCTCTGCGGGCCGAGAGCCTTCCCCTGCGGGACCTGCAGGGGATTATCGGCAAACTGCAATTCGCCACGACAGTCATACCGGGGGACCTGCTACAGAGCGCTCTTCTCCTCGCCTTCTAAGCCTGCCTCGGCTAGGGGGTGACCTATACGGGGAAGGGGCAACACACACTACGCTTGGACCAGTTAACGTTATTGCGGACGGGATCGACATCGCGTTTGCCTCCTACAAGCACAGTGCAGGGCGTACCCCCACTTTAACCTGAGTGCAGACCCCTACAGCAAGTACCGCCCGGTACGTGCCATGGCGAACTACTTAAGACGACGGGGCTTGGGACCAGGACCTATCTTCCTGGGCGAATCGGGCTTCCGGTCACCAGACAAGATTTCACATGGGTGCTCTGTGCCGCCGTTCGAGCACTAGGCCTGCCTCCAAACGATTACGCTCCGCACTCCTCCAGAATCGGCAGGCCACTCGGATGTCAAGGATGGCCTGGCGCCGGCAGCAATCAGAGCAGCCGGCAGGTGGAAAAGTGATGCGTTCCACACCTACGTCAGGCAAGACTCATTCCATTACCTCGATAAGTTTCTTCTGCGGCCAGCGGGCACCTCGCCCTTCGGGGGGTGGGGGGACGGCTTCGCTGGCCTGCGGAGTGGGGGTGCTGCGCCGGATCCCCAAGTCTAGGGCTGCCCGCAGCTACTTACCATATGTCAAGTGCTCACTTGTAGTGCAAGTTTGGGGTGCAGACTTTACATGTACTGGGCACTAGCATATCATTACCCCTGGAAATTATTAACTATTCTATGCCCTCTGTGTATACAGAATATATTTCTACATACTGTACTGGCTGTGCCACTCAATTATCTCTGGCATTGTTTTAATTATAGCATTAAGCTGATTGCGAGTACTGCAACATTGCTTCGGCTAGCTGCCACTAGGCACGGTTAATGTCCTATGACTTATCCCTTAGTTGCATCTTTGCAGTACTGGCATTCTACTCAGCCATGTTACATGCCTTCTCTTATATTGTGGTACAGCAGTTGCGCTACTTACCATATGTCAAGTGCTCACTTGTGTGCAAGTTTGGGGTTGCAGACTTTACATGTACTAGGCACTAGCATATCGTTACCCTGGAAACTAGTAACTATTCTATGCCCTCTGTGTATACAGAATATATTTTATACATACTGTACTGGCTGTGCCACTCAATTATCTCTGGCATTGTTTTAATTATAGCTTTAAGCTGATTGCGAGTACTGCAACATTGCTTCGGCTAGCTGGCACTAGACACGGTTAATGTCCTATGACTTATTTCCCTTAGTTGCATCTTTGCAGTACTGGCATGCTACTCAGCCATGTTACACGCCTACTTGGATTGTGGTACAGCATTGCTCTGTAAACATTAGTTAATAAATTAAGGTCCCCCACTCCTGGTTTGTTTTCTCCCCGATCAGAATAAAAA
>WNGS01117274.1:0-12500 GCA_020271785.1 Procambarus virginalis
GTACTCACCTAATTGTGCTTGCGGGGGTTGAGCTTTGGCTCTTTGGTCCCGCCTCTCAACTGTCAATCAACTGGTGTACAGTTTCCTGAGCCTACTGGCTCTATCATATCTACATTTGAAACTGTGTATGGAGTCAGCCTCCACCACATCACTGCCTAGTGCATTCCATTTACTAACTACTCTGACACTGAAAAAGTTCTTTCTAATGTCTCTGTGGCTCATTTGGGTACTCAGCTTCCACCTGTGTCCCCTTGTTCGCGCCCCTCCAGTGTTGAATAGTTCATCCTTGTTTACCCGGTCAATTCCCCTGAGGATTTTGTAGGTTGTGATCATGTCCCCCCTTACTCTTCTGTCTTCCAGTGTCGTAAGTTGCATTTCCCGCAGCCTTTCCTCATAACTCATGCCTCTTAGTTCTGGGACTAGTCTAGTAGCATACCTTTGGACTTTTTCCAGCTTCGTCTTGTGCTTGACAAGGTACGGGCTCCATGCTGGGGCCGCGTACTCCAGGATTGGTCTTACATATGTGGTGTACAAGATTCTGAATGATTCCTTACACAGGTTCCTGAACGCCGTTCTGATGTTAGCCAGCCTCGCATATGCCGCAGACGTTATTCTCTTTATGTGGGCTTCAGGAGACAGGTTTGGTGTGATATCAACTCCTAGATCTTTCTCTCTGTCTGTTTCATTAAGTACTTCATCCCCTATTCTGTATCCTGTGTCTGGCCTCCTGTATCCACTGCCTAGTTTCATTACTTTGCATTTACTTGGGTTGAACTTCAACAGCCATTTGTTGGACCATTCACTCAGTCTATCTAGGTCATCTTGTAGCCTCCTACTATCATCCTCTGTTTCAATCCTCCTCATAATTTTTGCATCGTCGGCAAACATTGAGAGGAACGAATCTATACCCTCTGGGAGATCATTTACATATACCAGAAACAGTATAGGTCCAAGGACTGACCCCTGCGGGACTCCACTTGTAACGTCTCGCCAATCTGAGACTTCACCCCTCACACAGACTCGTTGTCTCCTGTTGCTTAGGTACTCCTCTATCCACCGGAGTACCTTCCCTTTCACTCCAGCCTGCATCTCCAACTTTCGCACTAGCCTCTTGTGTGGCACTGTATCAAAGGCTTTTGACAATCCAAAAATATGCAGTCTGCCCACCCTTCTCTTTCTTGCCTTATTTTTGTTGCCTGGTCGTAGAATTCAAGTAACCCTGTGAGGCAGGACCTGCCATCCCTGAACCCATGTTGGTGCTGTGTTACAAAGTTCCTTCGCTCCAGATGCTCCACTAGTTTTTTTCGCACAATCTTCTCCATCAGCTTGCATGGTATGCAGGTTAGGGACACTGGCCTGTAGTTCAGTGCCTCCTGTCTATCCCCTTTCTTGTATATCGGGACTACGTTAGCTGCTTTCCAAATATCTGGCAGTTCCCCTGTTGCCAGTGACTTGTTATACACAATGGAGAGTGGTAGGCACAGTTCTCTTGCTCCTTCCTTTAGAACCCATGGGGAGATTCCATCTGGGCCTATAGCCTTTGTCACATCCAACTCTAGTAAACACTTCCTTACTTCCCCGCTGGTAATCTCAAAGTCTTCCAGTGGTTCCTGGTTAGCTATTCCCTCTCTTACCTCTGGAATTTCTCCTTGCTCGAAGGTGAAGACCTCCTGGAATTTCTTATTCAACTCCTCACACACTTCCTTGTCATTTGTAGTGAATCCTTCCGCCCCTATCCTCAGTTTCATAACCTGTTCCTTTACTGTTGTTTTTCTCCTGATGTGGCTATGCAACAATTTAGGCTGAGTCTTTGCCTTGCTTGCGATATCATTTTCGTATTGTCTTTCCGCCTCTCTTCTCATCCTGACATATTCATTCCTGGCGTTCTGGTATCTTTCTCTGCTCTCCAGAGTCCTGTTATTCCTATAGTTTCTCCATGCCCTTTTACTTTGCTGCTTAGCTAGCTTACATCTCTGATTAAACCATGGGTTTCTCATTTTCATTTCTCTGTTTTCCTTTTGGACTGGGACAAATTTGTTTGCTGCGTCCTTGCACTTCTGCGTGATGTAATCCATCATATCTTGAGCCGTCTTTCCCCTGAGCTCTGTTTCCCATGCTATTTCTGTCAGAAATGTTCTTATCCCCTCATAGTTTCCCTTTCGGTATGCTAACCTTTTGGTTTCGGTATCCCTCCTCGAGTTCAATAACCCTTCTTCAATCAGGTACTCAAACACCAGTACACTGTGGTCGCTCATTCCTACTGGGTCCTCAAACCGATTTCTCTTATGTCGGAGTGGTTCAGAGTGAAGACTAGGTCGAGTCTCGCTGGTTCGTCATTGCCTCTCATCCTTGTGGGTTCGCCGACATGCTGGGTTAAAAAGTTTCTTGTCACCACTTCCAATAGTTTGGCTCTCCACGTATCCTCGCCTCCATGCGGTTCCTTGTTCTCCCAGTCAATCCTTCCGTGATTGAAGTCGCCCATGATGAGCAGGTGGGATCTATTTCTACAGGCAGCAGAGGCTGCCCTCTCAATTATAGTGTTAACTGCCATGTTGTTGTTTTCATACTCTTGACTGGGTCTTCTGTCATTTGGTGGAGGGTTGTATATTACTGCTACTACTATTCTTGGTCCTCCCATTGTCATGGTGCCTGCTATGTAATCTCTGAACTCCTCACAGCCCGGGATGGCCATCTCCTTAAAACTCCATTCCTTTCTCATGAGTAGGGCCACTCCGCCTCCTCCCCTACCTACCCTCTCTTTCCTTATTACTGTGTACTCCTGGGGAAACACGGCATTCGTTATGATTCCCGAGAGTTTTGTTTCAGTGAGTCCGATTACATCTGGGTTCACTTCTTGTGCTCTTTCCCTTAGTTCACTTGTCTTGCTTGTGATCCCATCTATGTTCGAGTACATCACCCTGAAACTGACTCTGTTCTGCTTCTCCTCTGGGGGGGACCATTGGGATCTGGGGTGAGTGGGAGCTGGGGGACCTGGCACGGGGAGATTGGTGGAGGAGGGAGGGCTTGGGGAGGTGGGGGAGAGGGGGTGGAGGGGAAGAGGGGGAGGGTAAGGGGGTGGGTAAGAGGGGGAGGGTAGGGGGGAGAGTGAGAGGGTGAGGGTTGGGGGGAGAGTGAGAGGGGGAGGGTTGGGGGGGTGAGAGAGGGAGGGTTGGGGAGGCATGGGGGAGGAGAGGCTTTGGGGGATAGGGGAGATGGGGAGGCTTGGGGGGGGAGAAGAGGGTGGAGGGCTTGGGGGGCATGGGGGAAAAGGAGGGCTGAGGTGGGTGAGGAAGAGGGGAGGGTTTAGGGGAGTGGGGGAGAGGGGAGACTTAGGTGGGGTGGGGGAGAGTGGGGGGCTTAGGGGGGCGGGGGATAAGGGAGGGCTTGGGGGTGGGAGAGACGGGAAGGCATGTGGGAGAAGGTAGGGTTTGGGGGATGGGGGAGAAGGGAGGTCCTGGGGAGAGGGGTGAGTGGGAGTAGGGGGGTGAGTAGGAGGAAGGGGGTGGGTGGGGGGAGAGTGCCCTAGGTGGGTACTTCGTGGGGGCTGACAGGGGATGGGGCAGGTTGGTTGTCTGTGAGGTAGAATGTGAGGGTGGTGCCCCAATCCCTGTGGCTGTTGCACTGTTTGAGGAGGGTTCTCCACTTCCCTCTGGGGTTGTTGGGTTCCGGGCTGTGGTATTCTGAATCCTTTCTCTCTCCCTGCGCTCCTTCCTCCGGTCTGCTGCCTGTATTCTTTCTTCCATTGTCATATCCCTCTGCAGGAATACTTTTTTGAACTTCGGAACATTTTTTAGACCGCTCTTCTTTGCTAACAGCTCCTCTTTCGTGATTTCGCTCATAAAGACCACCTTTATCATTCGGTCCCTGTCCTTGTTGAACTTTCCAAGCCAAAATATGTGTGTGTGTATGTGTATGTATGGGTATAAAGTATATATGGAAGCTGATCAGAATTACATTTCACCTTTGTAAATGTACATTAATGACACTGTGTAGATGACACATCGAACACTTTATGTAAGGCATACATAAATCTGTGTATCTATGTATTTACGTATATAAGTTAGCTTAGCATTTTAAAAGCACCGACTCACCTTCAGTGGTTGATTGTTCAATAAACCCTTGAAATATATGTTTAACACATCTCTAACCCTGTCCACGGAGGACAGAAGAAAATGTATATATGCTGGTTAGCATTGTAAATGTGTGGCCACGTCTGTGGTAGAAAAAAAAAAAAACTGTATTTCCCACTTCTATACTTCCCTTTACCTTTGCCTCTCCTTCCTCTTTACTCCCCCCCCAAAAAAAAAGGACAGGTTGGAGGAATATGGTTAGCTTAGTACCACTGTAGTAAATTGGCCTGACATGATCTGACATGACCTGACCTCACCTGACATGATCTGACCTGACCTCACCCGATCCGACCCGACCCAGACAACCCGTCCTCAGACCAAGATCATTCCATGGAGTGGTCGACCCAAAGTCGCATTCATCAATTGTAACTGTCGTTCACTCAAAATAGGAAGTTCCTCAAATATAACTTAATATTGATATACATTAGCATATTGTGCATATATAAGCATAGGTTAGGTTAGATTAGTTGTTTAGGTTCTGTTGGCGATTATTTACATTTACAGCGTTGTGGTTCGAACAAAAGTGGTCAGCGAAGCACTTGTTCGGGACGTATTCGGACGTTATCAGTTGAGTCGTGTGTAAACCATTTTTTCATTCATAACAGCCCGTCCTCCAAACAAAGATCCAAAAGTGATTCCATGCACCCGCCAAACCCCCTGTTTATGAATGAAAAGCGGTTTACACACGACTCACAACTGCTGACGTTCGAACATATCCGGAACAAGTGCTTCACTGACGAATTTTGTTCGAATCACAACGCTATAAATGCTTCACCCACGTACTACAAATACAAATAATCGCCAACAGAACCTAAACACCTAACCTAACCTAACCTATGCCTATATATACACAATATACCAATATATTATAATATTAATTTATACTTGAGAAAATTCCCGTTTTGAATGAACAGCATGTAAAAATTTATGAATGCGTCTGTGGGGTTGACCGCTGAATGTAATGGACTTGAGTCGAGGACGGGTTGTTCATAAACAGGTTTGGCGGGTGCATGGAATGGACTTTGGTCTTTGTTTATGAGGACAGGCTGCACCTAGGACCCGCGAATAAAAAATGGAACATCATGTCAAATTGGGAGTCCATCCTCAGACCAAATCCATTAAAAACCACGCCCCCCCCCCTCTCTCCACCATTACCGTCAAATCACTTGGATAGTTGTCAAGATACTTGTGATGTCTGAAAGCATATTACAGTTCCAGTAATTGTATACATGAAAACTGGCAAAAGTCTGTACTGAAAACGTTTTCTTTGAAGAATTTGTTTTTTATGTAAACGGAATTCGTTGGCACACTGAAATAGTTTTTGAATCCATATTTCACATTTAAGTAAATAATGCATCGTATTAACATAATGAAACCTAAATTAACCCAATCCTTTACCTAAAGTAACCATGGATATAGAGTAGATAATAGCACAAATTATGTAGTCGGTCCCAATACACTCCCTCGAGGGGGATCTCCTACAGTACGTCCAAATGCGATGTACTTTTCGAGAGGACGGGCTGCACGGGCTGTGCCCCTGTTGACACAATGTTTGTGTGCTGTGAAGCGAAGGAGCTGGCGGGGCAAAGTGGGCTGCGTGAGGAAAGGAGATGAGGCTAGCAAAGTGGGGGGAATGGGAGGGGCGAGAGGAGAGGAGGCCACATCCGGTTATTCAGGTA
Organism: Procambarus virginalis; assembly: GCA_020271785.1. Classification (NCBI taxonomy): domain Eukaryota; kingdom Metazoa; phylum Arthropoda; class Malacostraca; order Decapoda; family Cambaridae; genus Procambarus; species Procambarus virginalis. Next base: position 5,810 of record WNGS01117274.1, read on the forward strand.
GAGAGAGAGTGAGATACAGTGTGCATGTGTTGTGTGTGAGAGAGTGTAAGAGGTAAGGTAACGCTATCCTCACCCCTCTTTCTCTCCCGACCCACCAACACCCACGCTGTTATTACTTATTGCTAGTGATGCAGGTGCTAATGGTGCTGCTGCTGCTGCTAGCGGGGCTGCTGCTGCTGCTGCTGCTGCTGCTGCTAGCGGGGCTGGTGCTGCTGCTGCTGCTAGCGGGGCTGGTGCTGCTGCTGCTGCTAGCGGGGCTGGTGCTGCTGCTGCTAGCGGGGCTGGTGCTGCTGCTGCTGCTAGCGGGGCTGGTGCTGCTGCTGCTAGCGGGCTGGTGCTGCTGCTGCTGCTAGCGGGGCTGGTGCTGCTGCTGCTGCTAGCGGGGCTGGTGCTGCTGCTGCTGCTAGCGGGGCTGGTGCTGCTGCTGCTGCTAGCGGGGCTGGTGCTGCTGCTGCTGCTAGCGGGGCTGGTGCTGCTGCTGCTGCTAGCGGGGCTGGTGCTGCTGCTGCTAGCGGGGCTGGTGCTGCTGCTGCTGCTAGCGGGGCTGGTGCTGCTGCTGCTGCTGCTGGTGCTGCTGCTGCTAGCAGGGCTGGAGCTGCTGCTAATGGGGCTGCTGCTGCTGCTGCTAATGGGGCTGGTGCTGCTGCTGCTGCTAGCAGGGCTGGAGCTGCTGCTAATGGGGCTGCTGCTGCTGCTGCTAATGGGGCTGCTGCTGCTGCTAACGGGGCTGGTGGTGGTACTGCTGCTGCTGCTAACGGGGCTGCAGCTGCTGCTAATGGGGCTGGTGGTGTTGCTAACGGGGCTGCTGGTGCTAATGGGGTTGGCACTGCTGGTGCTAATGGGGCTGGTTGCTGCTAACAGGGGGTTATCTTGAGATGATTTCGGGGCTTTAGTGTCCCCGCGGCCCGGTCCTCGACCAGGCCTCCACCCCCAGGAAGCAGCCCGTGACAGCTGACTAACACCCAGGTACCTATTTTACTGCTAGGTAACAGGGGCATAGGGTGAAAAAAACTCTGCCCAATGTTTCTCACCGGCGCCTGGGATCGAACCCAGGACCACAGGATCACAAGTCCAGCATGCTGTCCGCTCGGCCAACCGGCTCCCTAACCAGCCCTGTTAGCAGCAGCACGGGGTGGTGCTGCTGCTAACAGGGCTGGTACTGCTGCTAACAGGGCTGGTACTGCTGCTAACAGGGCTGGTACTGCTGCTAACAGGGCTGGTACTGCTGCTAACAGGGCTGGTACTGCTGCTAACAGGGCTGGTACTGCTGCTAACAGGGCTGGTACTGCTGCTAACAGGGCTGGTACTGCTGCTAACAGGGCTGGTACTGCTGCTAACAGGGCTGGTACTGCTGCTAACAGGGCTGGTACTGCTGCTAACAGGGCTGGTACTGCTGCTAACAGGGCTGGTACTGCTGCTAACAGGGCTGGTACTGCTGCTAACAGGGCTGGTACTGCTGCTAATGGGGCAGGTGCTGCTGTTAATGTGGCTGGCATTACTGCTGCTAATGGGACTGACTCTGTTGCTGCCGCTGCTAGTGGTGCTGGTGCTGTTGTTGCTGGTGCTGCTAGTGGTGCTGGTGCTGTTGTTGCTGGTGCTGCAAGCGGGGCTGCTGCTGCTGTTGCTGCTGCTAACGGGCCTGGTGCTGCTGCTAGCGGGGGCTGGTTCTGCTACTGCTGCTTACAGGCTTGGGCTGCTGCTGCTAACATTCCTTGTGTTGTTGCTGCTGCTGTTGCTAGCCGGGCTGGTGTTGCTGCTGCTGGTAGCGGGGCTGGCACTGCTTTTGCTGCTTAGCCGGGCTGGTGCTGCTGCTTCTAGAGGGGCTGGTGCTGCTGCTTCTAGAGGGGCTTGTGCTGCCGCTACTGCTAGTAGGGCAGGCACTGTTACTGCTATCTGGTTCTAAACTAATCAAAACAACAAGATGCCCCTAGAGCCAACAGTTTTCACTTTCAGCGCCTTAGTGTAATTACCTAAGTGTAATTACCTAAGTGTAGTTACAGGATGAGAGCTACGCTCGTGGTGTCCCGTCTTCCCAGCACTCTTTGTCATATAACGCTTTGAAACTACTGACGGTCTTGGCCTCCACCACCTTCTCCCCCAACTTGTTCCAACCGTCTACCACTCTGTTTGCGAAAGTGAATTTTCTTATATTTCTTCAGCATCTGTGTTTAGCCAGTTTATATCTATGACCTCTTGTTCTTGAAGTTCCAGGTCTCAGGAAATCTTTCCTGTCGATTTTATCAATTCCTGTTACTATTTTGTATGTAGTGATCATATCACCTCTTTTTCTTCTGTCTTCTAGTTTTGGCATATTTAATGCTTTTAACCTTTCCTCGTAGCTCTTACCCTTCAGTTCTGGGAGCCACTTAGTAGCATGTCTTTGCACCTTTTCCAGTTTGCTGATGTGCTTCTTAAGATTGAGTGTGGTGATTGAGAGAGGAAACACACATGGGGCGCCTAGCAGCCGGGTGGACAGTGCTTTGGATTCGTAGTCCTGAGGTTCCGGGTTCGATCCCCGGTGGAAGCGGAGACAAATGAGCAAAATGTTTCTTTCACCCTGATGCCCCCTGTTATCTAGCAGTAAATAGGTACCTGGGAGTTAGACTGCTGCTATGGGCTGCTTCCTGGGGTGGAGGCCTTGTTGAGGACCGTGCTGCGGGGACACTAAGCCCAAAAATAATCTCGAGATAACCTCAAGATGGTTCCTGCCCGCCATTGAGGAGCTGGAAGAACTCGACAACCTGTGACAACTAGCCTTGTACTTTGCATGTAACCAATGTTGTAACCTTTTTTTGTGTAAGGAAGTTTTAAATAAAATAAAATTACAAAATACACACTATATAAGGGGTGGTAGAAGACAATAACAATATGTGATAGTTTAATCTGTTCCTGGAGATGGCTCATAACGCGAAGCTAATTTTCCCATAAGAAATAATGGGAAATAAATTAATCCATTCCTGACTAGCCTGCAACTTTACTTCAAACTAAATTTTATACCTAATTCATCCAAATCTACACTACAAAAGTATGTTGAAGTTATTGCTTACCCTTGCTGATGACTCCTGTTGGCATATAGAAGACTGTGAGGAAGGGGGTGGGGGGGGGGGGGGAGAAGAGAGGTGTTACTGTTTGGAAGGAGAGTTTCCTTCCATTATAACATCAGGCTGTGAAGATTTCTCTGGAGTACACTCTCTGGCATGTTTTGCCTGCATACCACTAGGTCCTGGTTGTGGCTCACTGCTTGATTTTCTCACTTTTCTCACAAGGAAATGTGCCATTGAAGATTGTTTTTTCCCTTCTTTGCAACACTTGTCTGTAGTGAGGCATCACATTGTCATTAAAAAGATCATTGCAACGGCCTACTACAGCTTTATCTGGGTGATTCTTTTCAGCAAAACTTTGCAGTTTTTTCCATATTGCACACATTTTTTTAATTAATGAGGAAGGGACATTCTCTACTGCCTCCTCTTCCTCCCCTGAAGATTTGTTGTACTGACTAGCTAGTTCAACAACACGAGTACCATTTTCATGCTTCCGAATGATCTCTTGTTTTTCCTCAATTGTCATCCTCACATGCGATTTCTTGCCTTGAACCTTACCACTGGCTTTCTTGGGACCCATGGCGAGATATATAATAACTTTTATGCTCAAATGGCCAAAAATCCGATAAAAAGCTGTAAATTCTTGTAAAGAATTCAGGCGGGATAGTCACTGGGTGCGAGGCACCGGTAAACTGAGGCGCGACCGCCATGCCACCACGTGCTAGGTCGGCCTGTACGCGCATCGACAAACTCGTAAACCAATGCAATGCTCGTATCCTGATGCAAATTTTCCACCCAAATCGAGCTCGTAACCTAAAAACTCGTAAACATGGGATGCTCGTAACCCGGGGTTCCACTGTATATATATTCCGAGGCTAAGGGTCCCCTTCTTCCAGCCGGAGGTGGTACTCCCTTCCCCTATTAAAATTAATATATATATATATATATATATATTATATATATATATATATATATATATATATATATATATATATATATATATATATATATATTGGTGTATACTGGCAGCAGGTTTTCTTTTAAACATGTTTCATTGAATATGACCGCATATTCAGTATTTACTATCTTCTGATTTAGGGCTTCTATCCCTCTAACTATTTTCTTAGCATCAGGGCTTAGCTGAAATAGGAGTTCTCCAAAACTCATTTTCGTAATTTCTGGGTGAAGAAAAGATGTGGATTACTATAGAATGTATTACACTTATTTAAACAATTTGCACAACGTTTCGAACCTCCATGGTTCATTCTCAAGTGAGGAAATGTTACAATGTGGTTTGATTATATACCCGCACTGGGTCAGGTGATAAGACAATAAAGGTGAAAACATAGGGGATACATAGGGGATAAATGGGGGTGAAACATATGAACATAAGAATAGAGGTAACCGCAGAAGGCCTATTGGCCCATACGAGGCAGCTGGCATCTACATACAAAGATTAATCCAGTGTAATTGGCCTGTTATGTTGAACATTGTCTTCTGTGTTGGCATCGTTATGTTCTGGTCTTGTCCTTACTCTCATTGTGGGAAGAGTAAATAGTTCCGTGATTTGGGTGTTCATGGTAGGTTGTTCTGTTCTTATGTGAATTGCTTCAAGAATTTGTAATCTTCTTGCATCTTGGGTTCTGTCTATTATGCATGTATTCTTGTTCAACATTTCTCTTGTTAGGGTGATGTCATGGGCTTGTGATGGGTGTGTCACGACATATATATATATATATATATATAATGTATGTATATGTATATATATATATATATATATATATATATATGTATGTATATGTATATATATATATATATATATATATATGTATGTATATATATATATATATATATATATATATATATATATATATATGTGTGCGAACAAGCCTGAATGGTCCCCAGGACTATATGCGAATGAAAACTCACACCCCACAAGTGACTCGAACCCATACTCCCAGGAGCAACGCAACTGGTATGTACAAGACGCCTTAAACCACTCGACCATCACGACCGGACATAATGAGGTGATAGCCTAAGCTATTTGAACCACCTCACCGCCGGCACTCGGATGGTTATCTTGGGCATAGCATTTTACCAAATCACCTCATTCTTTGGGGCACACGTGAGGAACACAAATGCGAACAAGCCTGAATGGTCCCCAGGACTATATGCGAATGAAAACTCACACCCCACAAGTGACTCGAACCCATACTCCCAGGAGCAACGCAACTGGTATGTACAAGACACCTTAAACCACTCGACCATCACGACCGGACATAATGAGGTGATAGCCTAAGCTATTTGAACCACCTCACCGCCGGCACTCGGATGGTTATCTTGGGCATAGCATTTTACCAAATCACCTCATTCTTTGGGGCACACGTGAGGAACACAAATGCGAACAAGCCTGAATGGTCCCCAGGACTATATGCGAATGAAAACTCACACCCCACAAGTGACTCGAACCCATACTCCCAGGAGCAACGCAACTGGTATGTACAAGACGCCTTAAACCACTCGACCATCACGACCGGACATAATGAGGTGATAGCCTAAGCTATTTGAACCACCTCACCGCCGGCACTCGGATGGTTATCTTGGGCATAGCATTTTACCAAATCACCTCATTCTTTGGGGCACACGTGAGGAACACAAATGCGAACAAGCCTGAATGGTCCCCAGGACTATATGCGAATGAAAACTCACACCCCACAAGTGACTCGAACCCATACTCCCAGGAGCAACGCAACTGGTATGTACAAGACGCCTTAAACCACTTGACCATCACGACCGGACATAATGAGGTGATAGCCTAAGCTATTTGAACCACCTCACCGCCGGCACTCGGATGGTTATCTTGGGCATAGCATTTTACCAAATCACCTCATTCTTTGGGGCACACGTGAGGAACACAAATGCGAACAAGCCTGAATGGTCCCCAGGACTATATGCGAATGAAAACTCACACCCCACAAGTGACTCGAACCCATACTCCCAGGAGCAACGCAACTGGTATGTACAAGACGCCTTAAACCACTCGACCATCACGACCGGACATAATGAGGTGATAGCCTAAGCTATTTGAACCACCTCACCGCCGGCACTCGGATGGTTATCTTGGGCATAGCATTTTACCAAATCACCTCATTCTTTGGGGCACACGTGAGGAACACAAATGCGAACAAGCCTGAATGGTCCCCAGGACTATATGCGAATGAAAACTCACACCCCACAAGTGACTCGAACCCATACTCCCAGGAGCAACGCAACTGGTATGTACAAGACGCCTTAAACCACTCGACCATCACGACCGGACATAATGAGGTGATAGCCTAAGCTATTTGAACCACCTCACCGCCGGCACTCGGATGGTTATCTTGGGCATAGCATTTTACCAAATCACCTCATTCTTTGGGGCACACGTGAGGAACACAAATGCGAACAAGCCTGAATGGTCCCCAGGACTATATGCGAATGAAAACTCACACCCCAGAAGTGACTCGAACCCATACTCCCAGGAGCAACGCAACTGGTATGTACAAGACGCCTTAAACCACTTGACCATCACGACCGGACATAATGAGGTGATAGCCGAAGCTATTTGAACCACCTCACCGCCGGCACTCGGATGGTTATCTTGGGCATAG
>WNGS01117277.1:0-18016 GCA_020271785.1 Procambarus virginalis
GTTCCCCAAACTCCCTCCTGGAGGACATCAGGAAAATCCAGGAGCAGGGTGCAGCCTTAGGCCTCCACCCTGAACCCTTCTAAATGTTGAAATAATATGTTCCCACAAGGGCATCGTAGAGAGAATAGAGGGTCTTCTGCCAAACCTCCATCAAACTAAACCTGAAGACAGCACACTCCTAGGAGCGCATCTTGGAGGGAATGCCATCGATGAGGTCCTTGATATGAAAATCGCAGACCCTTAAGAGGATGGATGGGAGGATTGAGGATATTGATGCTCCTGATGCACTCTACCTCATCACCCTCATCACCAGATGTATGTCCCTCCCCAGGTTAACCTAATTTCTGAGGTGTTCACAATCTTACAGTAGCCAAAAACCTACTGAGTATGACCGGTTACTGAAATAATTGCTAGGAAAGCCCTTAACCTCTCCCTTGATGACCTACAGTGAAACAAGCCTCTCTTCCTGTATGACTTGGGGGCTTCAGAGTTCGAACAGCAACGCAAATCGCTGTTCCAGCCTTCCTGTCCTCCTCATCGGTATCCGACGTCCTTGTAAAGGAAATTCTACCTACCCACTTACATTAGCTGGCAGGCGTACATAATCCCAATTTTACACGCTGTGGTGCCACCAGAGTGGGCCTCTCGTGCAGGGCCAGCACCTCAAACCACAATCCCCGAAAGCCCACAAGCAATCCAACTGGGCTGGCCCCATTGTAGACCAAGTAGCTGCAGAGTGCCTGGGTGCTGGAACAACACACACGGACATTGCTCGCCTCCACAGCAGTGTAGCCGCTCCACATGCAGGGGATTTCTAGTTAGCAACCCCCATGTCGGCAACTGGCATGCGTCCCACACCACACGCCCTCCGCGAATTGCTGTGGCCCTCCACCTTGCTGCTCCAATCCACACCAGATAGAGGTGTAGTTGCGGCGAGGTGGTGGCTGGACCAGGTACGGCCACCATGGCCAACTCTGGCAAAGCACAGGGGGCTGGCACTCGCAGGCACATTGAAGTTAACGACATCATCAAGAGGAGCCTCACCACAGCTGAGTGCCCAGCTGAAAGAGAGAGCCTCGTTACCTTACGCCCTGTAACTCTGATGCTCTTATTGGGTCGCCAGGATGGTATCACAGTGAATCCCAGGAAGAATGGCAAGCAGTGGTAGGGGACTACACATGTGTATTCACCCTGGCTAACACCTACATGACCTCAGTGTTGCACAACCAGGTGGCGCTTGCACCCCAGGGAAAGCAGCCAAATCCCGTAAGTAAAGAGAACTGGATCACCACCACAATTTTGTCCCCATTGCTTCTGAGACACTCGGGCCATGGGGTAAAGTGCTACCAGTTTTTTTTAAGGAACTGGGTTCTAGGCTCATGGAAACAACAAGGGACCCTAGAGCTGCCAGCTTTCTTTTCCAACGCCCTCAGCGTGGAGATACAGAGGGGAAATGCGCACTGCATCCAGGGTTCCTGCCCGCCTTCTGAGGCGCTGGAGGAACTCGACAACCTATGATAACCATCCTTGTACCCTATATGTAACTCATTTTTTGTATCAAATTTCAAATAAAACAAATATATTATGTGTACATACAAAAGATTGGGGGTGGAAGGAGAAGCTAGAATATTAGGGTGCAGTGAGAAACCACAAGGTCGCCGCGGAATCTTGTATTTTCTTCTCCGAGGCTATGGGTTCCCACATAGGGGCGCCATAGGTGGGACCCCGCACATAAGAGTAGAGAGAGAGAGAGAGAGAGAGATGAGGAGAGTAGAGAGAGAGAGAGGAGAGAGCGAGGAGAGCGAGACTAAGACGAGAGAGAGAGAGAGCGAGAGAGACAACAACAGAGATGAGAGACGAGAGAGATATATATCTATCATATATCGATATATCTATATATATTATATATATATATATATAGTCGTACCTAGTAGCCAGAACGCACTTCTCAGCCTACTACGCAAGGCCCGATTTGCCTCTAATAAAGCAAGTTTTCATGAATGAATTGTTTTCGACTACCTAACCTACCTACACCCTAACCTAACCGAGCTTTTTCGGCTAACCTAACCTAACCTAACCTATAAAGGATAGGTTAGGTTAGGTTAGGTAGGGGTGGTTAGGTTCGGTCATATATCTACGTTAATTTTAAATCCAATAAAAAAATTGAACTCATACCTAATGAAATGGGTAGTTTTATCATTTCATAATAACAACAATTAGAGAAAAGATATTAATTCCATGAAAACTGGCTTATTAGGCAAAATCGGGCCTGCATAGTAGGCTGAAGAAGTGCGTTCTGGCTACTAGGTTACGACATATATATATGACTATATATAAGCTATACTCTATAGATATATATATATAGATTATATATATATATCTATATATATATATATACTACTATATATATAGATAGTCGTCGTACCTAGTAGCCAGAACGGTCATATATCATAGTTATTTTAACTACAATAAAAAAATTGAACTCATACATAATGAAATGGGTAGCTTTATCATTTCATATAATCAAAATTAGAGACTAAATTATATAATTCATGAAAACTTGGCTATTAGGCAAATCGGGGGGGGGGGGGGGGGCGGGTGCCTGCATAGTAGGCTGAGAGTGCGTTCTGGCTACTAGGGTACGACATATATATATGTACATATATATATATATATATATATATATATATCGGGCCTTGCATAGTAGGGTAGGCTGAGAAGTGCGTTCTGGCTACTAGGTACGACCATATATATATGTACATATATATATTAATATATATATTATATATATATATATATATATATATATATCTATATATATATATATATATATATATATATGCGTACCTAGTAGCCAGAACGCACTTCTCAGCCTACTATGCAAGGCCTGATTTGCCTAATAAGCCAAGTTTTCATGAATTAATAAATTTTCTGAAATTTTTTTTCTTATGAAATGGATAAAGCTACCTATTTCATTATGTATGAGGTCAATTTTTTTTACTGGAGCTAAAATTACGTAGTTATATGACCTAACCTAACCAACCCTACCTAACCTAACCTACCTATCTTTACAGGTTAGGTTAGGTTAGGTAGCCGAAAAAGTTAGGTTAGGTTAGGTTAGGTAGGTTAGGTAGTCGAAAAACAATTAATTCATGAAAACTTGGCTTATTAGGCAAATCGGGCCTTGCATAGTAGGGTAGGCTGAGAAGTGCGTTCTGGCTACTAGGTACGACATATATATATAGATATATATAAAATATATATATATATATATTATATATCTATATATATATATATGTATATATATATATATATATATATATATAGATAGTATATATATATAGATATATTTAGATATATATATATATATATATATATATCTATCAGATATATATATATATACTATATATATGCAATTGACGATCGATCACTAAACACTGATCATTTGTATGCGGAAAAACCACAAAGAAATGGAGAAGAGAGATGAACGTTTCGGCCTGTTAAAGCCTGTTAAATCTGGTGTTGTACACAGGATGTAACATATATATATATATGTATATATATAGAGACACAGATCGTATATATATATATATAGATATAATATCTATATATATATATATATATATATATCTATATATATCTATATACACACATTATATACACATATATATATATATAGACACATATAGATAGACACATATATATAGACACATATATATAGACACATATAGCATTATCATCATAGACACCATAATATATATATATAGACACATGTCCTATATATATAGACAATATATATATATATAATGGTATAGAACACATATATAGATATTAATATATAGATATATATAGTATATATTATATAGAGGATATATATATATATACACACACATATATATATTATATTATATTACTATATATATCTATATTATATATTATAGCCTATATATCCTTCATATGATATGATTTATATATATATATATCCTATCTATCTATATATATATATATATATATTGTGACGATAATCTCTTATCAGAGATTTTAGCCTGCCATTTCTGCGAATCACTCCTGTCCTCATCAACATAAAAGATACGTTTTGTAGTGGCTAAACGTATTATAAGCTCGCCACACGTACCATCAACCTCCCTCCTTCCCCCCCACTGCTACACCTGGTCGACGCGCCGAACCCTGCAACGGCCTAACTAGCGACTGCGACCATCCAGCTTCCTCATTGGCCGCCAACCAACACTCCACTCCGGCTCCCCGCCAATCACAAGACCTCACCAGTTATTGTTGGAGTCCCTTACGTTTCTGCCAGCCAGAATATTGTGTGCTCGCAAGCTGTGAACTCCTAAATGACTCACTCTGTGTGGTCAATTAGAGGTTCATAGTTAGTGCATATATTCCAGCATTCATATTTGTGCTTACTTTGTATGTCAATTCTCCTCCCCATTAACGTAATCTAATTTTATGTTTAATTGTTTATTGTTTTTGCCAGTAAGCCAAGTTTTTGCATTTATTTCAATTTGTGTTTTCTTATTGTTATTAAAATCCATATTTTTTATTATTGCTTTTCGTCTTTACAACCTTACCACAGATTACCAAATCACGCAGTCATTCTTTTTTTTTTTCTCTTTTTGTTCCTTTTCTTTTTTTTATATTATATGTGGCCCAGCAATGACAACTGCTAGTTGGAAGACTGCCGACCACCATTTCCAACTCGATTACCGTCACATATTATAATATAATATATATAGATATATATATATATATATATATATATATATATATCATATATATGTTCGTACCTAGTAGCCAGAACGCACTTCTCAGCCTACCCTACTATGCAAGGCCCGATTTGCCTAATAAGCCTAGTTTTCATGAATTAATATTTTCTCTAATTTTTGTTCTTATGAAATGAAAAGATACCCATTTCATTATATGAGGTTAATTTTTTTTTATTGAATTAAAATTAACGTAGATATATGACCGAACCTAACCACCCTACCTAACCTAACCTAACCTATCTTTATAGGTTAGGTTAGGTAGCAGAAAAAGTTAGGTTAGGTTAGGTTAGGTAGGTTAGGTAGTCGGAAAACAATTATCATGAAAACTTGGCTTATTAGGCAAATCGGGCCTTGCAGTAGTAGGCTGAGAAGTGCGTTCTGGCTACTAGGTACGACATATATATAATATATATATATATATATATATATATATGATATATATATATATATATATATATTATATCATATAGTATATATATATATATATGAATAAAAACTCACACCCCAGAAAGTGACTCGAACCCATACTCCCAGGAGCAACACAACTGGTAACTACAGGACGCCTTAATCCACTTGACCATCACGACCGGACATAAGGAAGTGATAGCCTAAGCTATTTGAACCACTTCCCGCCGGCACCTGGATGGTTATCTTGGGCATAGCATTTTATCAAATCACCTCATTCTTTGGGGCACACGTGAGGAACACAAATGCGAACAAGCCTTAATGGTCCCCAGGACTATATGCAAATGAAAACTCACACCCGAGAAGTGACTCGAACCCATACTCCATAAGATAACCATCCAGGTGCCGGCAGGGAAGTGGTTCAAATAGCTTAGGCTATCACTTCCTTATGTCCGGTCGTGATGGTCAAGCGGATTAAGGTCCTTTAGTTACCAGTTGCGTTTCTCCTGGGAGTATGGGTTCGAGTCACTTCTGGGGTGTGTGTTTTCATTCGCATAGTCCTGGGGACCATTCAGGCTTGTTCGCATGTATATATTGCGACGATAATCTCTTTGAAGAGAGATTGAGCCTGCTCTTCCCTACATCAGTTACGTCAAATAAAACAAGTACAAGAGGCTACTTTCAAGATACGTCCAGCAATAGCACAAAACGTTTTGACCAGGAAGCCAACGTACCCTGCATACCCACCTTCCCCCCCCCCCGTCAACGGCTCAGCGCACCACTTCAACAAGCTAACTACCAGTCTCCACCTGCCTGCATCCTGATTGGCTGATGTCGCCTTCAGCTTACTGCCCCTGCATCACGCACGCCATCTAGCCGAGTTGACGTCTGGTTGCACCAGCAGACCTTCCTTAGAATATCCGTTGTGCTCTCACAGTTGACATCTCTCTCTGGTATATTACGGCCTTGGCTGACGTATACCATAGGGAGGTAGTAGCTATAGCCAGTATTCTCAGCACCTGCCTTTATTTATATCTTGTATTATTGTAATTCATCTATATTCTTATTTTTGTTATTTTTTGTTTGTTAACTTATTTTTAATTCCCGTAAGCCAAGAGATTGTCTTTATTTTTATTTTGCTTTTCTAAATTAATTTAAGTTTCATTATTTTTACTTTGTGTTTTGCGTGTCTTCCCTTACCTTACCACAGACTAACAGGCAAGCAGTCTTTTTTTTGTTGTTGTGTGACCAGGCATTGACACCTGCCATTGGAGGACTGCCGAACACCATACTCCAACACTTTACCATCACATACATGGGGGCCTGTCCAGGAGCTTCACTCAGGTACTGGTACCAGAACGTAAATTTGTGGTAAGCATACTTGGCTTTAATACACTTGCTTTTCAATCATTTCAATTTTCTTATTCATATGGTGCTGTGTGTATTGTGCATTCCGGGAGTAGCATATGGTGAGTGTGAGACAACTTTGGATTACGTGGTGACTGTAGGCCTCAGTCATTCTCTTAATTGGTCATCTCTCCCTCCGTGTTATTACCCGTGTTTACCGCCTTTTGTCCCTAGGATATTTCTCACATTTTCGGCAGATCATCATATTGGTACCCTGATACTGTGGTCTGTCTCGGGTCAAAAGCACCTAATTTCTGCAATCCGACTCTAGGAGGACAAAGAGGGCCATAGTTCCTCTAGCACGGACTTTATTGACGAGTTGGGACCTCGGCAACAGTTCTCGTCACCAGTTGACACTCGCACCCCTACACGTCGGTCAGAGATGATGATATTTACTTAGGTAGGGAATTAGCTTTCTTTTTTCAGAGCACAAAGTTCGCTAATTCTGTAAGTATCATATTTCATTTCAGTGGGAAAAACTTGCTTTATGTCCTATAGAGATTCGGCAAGGTATGCCTACATTCTTGGACTACCTAATTCACTTTTGGAGCAATTAAATGTTTCATTTGTTTTAGAAACTCAGTTTCACTCAATTAGTAGGATTTTCTTGCCCTTATTCTCCTACAGTGAGTACCGGGTACAAGATTTCCTGCGACCTTGATTTATTAATCATTTACCATCTTGAATTAACATTAATTGTTAACGATTCCACAGGATAGGTACCAGTTGCCACGTTGTCCTGTTTCTGACATTCACCATATCACAACAGTATATTCGTTGTCCATTTATTTGCTAAGGTTTTCACCATGTTTCGTCTCCAAGCTTTCCGTACAGATCCAGCAGGTGAAATAGGGAACTTAAGTCGTGCCAAGAGGACCGAATTACAAACTCTTGCACATGAGTATCACCTAGATGTTCCCCATGGAGCCAACAAGAATGAGATATATAACATACTCTTGGATCATTTTTTAGATGAAGGGGTAATAGACTCTGACACTCACGAACATTACACTATTGCAGATAAACAAGATTTGGCCACTATGAAACTCAAAATCGAGCTCGCAAAGCTCGAAAAGGAGCAACAGCAAGCAGCCATACAGCAACAAAAGGAAGCAGCTGCCATCAAGAAGGAACAACAGGAACGTGAGGCGGCCCTGGCAAAGGAAGCAGCTGCCATCAAGAAAGAAGAACAGGAACGAGAGATGGCCCTCAAAGAACGAGAGACTGCATTACTCCGTGAGCGTGAGCAAGTACAGCTGGAAGCAAAACAACGTGATCTGGAGTTACAACGTGAGCACAGTAAACGGCTAGCTGATAGTGCACTCGAATATCGTCGACAAGAACTAGAGTTGGAAACTACACACCAAGCTCAACGCCAGCAAGCTACCGCCAGTCTTCCAGTAAGTTTCAATGTCTCCCATGCAAGTAAGTTAATGCCACCGTTCGTAGAGTTGGAGATAGACGTATTCTTTACAACTTTTGAGACCCTAGCTAATCAACTTAGCTGGCCTGCCGACCAATGGGCTACCCTTCTCAGAGTACATCTTATAGGTAGAGCTGCAGTCCCCCCTCAGTACTTTGGCGTCTGAGAATGACTACCAGACTCTGAAGCAAGCAGTGTTGGACGCCTACCTTCTCTCCACCGAAAGCTACCGACGAAAATTCCGTGATCACCTTAAGGCAAGTACCACCACCTTTCTAGAATTTGCTAATACCAAAGAGAGGTATTTTTTTAAATGGCTGGAAGCAGCACATGTCTCTACCTTTGCAGAACTCGTCAACCTCATGCTAGTTGAAGATTTCTTGAGGCGTGTACCTCCTCCTGTCCGTTTATATTTAGCAGACAAGGAAGAGACCGATTACGTGAAATGTGCGAAATCGGCTGACACTTACAGCCTCATCCACCGGCTGACACCAGAACCACCTACCAGTAAGAAGTCTTGGTACAGTTACGAGAAAGATCAAGCTAGCTCGCAATTGTACTGTAAGTATTGTAGACTCTATGGACATACCATAGATAAATGTGGTAAGTCTCAATACAAAGGTACTACTGAATCTACTAAACCCAAACAGACTCTTCCTAAGTCCGGTAAGCCTGTGATGAATGTTGGTGTTCATGTTAATGATCTTTCTCTCTTCAGTAAACACCTGTATCCTGGAACTGTCTCTACCAACGGTTCAGATTCGGAGGGACGTTTCAAACTGAAGATCTTGAGGGACACAGCGGCTCTTCAATCAATAATCTTGAAATCAGCTGTGCCCAATGTCGCCTACACCGGGGAAACCGTCTTCATCACTGACCTCACTGCTACTACTCCTTATCCTCTCGCCAGAGTTCACCTGGATTGTCCCTTCGTGACCGGTGAAGTCCAAGTCGCCATCAGGGAAAAGCCTTTTCCCATGCCTGGAGTGCAACTTCTCCTAGCCAACGACTTGGCAGAAGACCTGCAACCGACCAACCTGATCGTCATGGACAACCCCAGGTGTGTACCTCTGTATTGGATAATCCTATCTTTGAGTATGTTCCAGCAAAGGTTCAAGAGAGTGATGAAGTTTCTCCTCCGGTTTTGGTGACCACCCGTGCACAAGCTGCACGACCGCAGTCAGCTGACTCTACTGCTACCGCTGTCCCTCAAGATCCTCTGAAACTACCCCCGAATCTCACCGCATTGGAGTTCCGTAAGTTACAGAGGGAAGATCTTACCTTGACACCATTATTCTTCCAGGCTGAGACTCAACCTGACAGTATCCCTGGGTTCTTCCTAGAGAACGAGTTGCTCTACCGCAGATACAGACACAGTAAACTGAAGGAGGAGGACGATTGGGCCAACGTCGAACAACTAGTGATTCCTACCAGCCTGTGGCCCACTATTCTACACCTGGCCCACGGAGCACTGTCACACTACGGTTTTAACAAACCTACCACGGAATTCGACAAGACTACTACTGGCCAGGTATGGTTAATAACGTCAAGCAATACGTCAAAGAGTGTCATATATGTCAGATGGCAGGTAAACCGAACGTCTCTATCCCCAGAGAACCACTGACACCCATTCAGGTGCCTGCGGAACCTTTCCACAGACTTATTATAGACTGTGTTGGTTCTTTACCTCGGACCAGTTCCGGCAACGCCTATATACTAACCATCCTGTGTCCTACCACCAGATTCCCCATAGCAGTTCCAGTAAAGAACATTACGGCTGCTACTGTGGTGAAACACTTACTGAAGACCTTCACCCAGTATGGATTTCCCAGGGAGGTTCAGAGTGACTGTGGCACCAACTTCACCAGTGATCTCTTCAAACGGACACTGGAAGAGTTCAACATCACACAGGTACTGTCCAGCCCCTATCATCCTGCTTCACAGGGTTCTCTTGAGCGTAGTCATCAGACTATTAAAGCACTCCTAAAAAAGTTTTGCAATGAGACCTCTAAGGATTGGGATAAAGAACTTGATCTCATCATGTGTATTTTCAGAAGTCTTCCCAATGAGTCTCTAGGAGTATCTCCTTATGAGATGCTCTACGGACGTAAGTGCCGTACTCCTCTCAAGGCTTTCAAAGACTCTCTATGTGACGCCACCTTCAGTGAGCATCAGAATGTGCCCCAGTTTCTTCAAAACCTACAACACATTCTAGAGAGGGTGCATTCATTTGTCAAGAACAATCTATTGAAAGCCCAAGAGAGGATGAAGACTCATTACGACCAGCACAGCAAAGTAAGGAAATTTAAACAGGGAGACTTCGTACTTGCTTACTTTCCTATCCCAGTTTCTCCCTTGCAAAACAGGTTTTTAGGACCCTACCATATCAAGGAGTGCAGAAACAACCACAACTACGTTCTCGAGACTCCAGATAGGCGGCGGAAGACCCAGTTGTGCCACGTCAACCTCCTGAAGCTATATGATGGTACTCCTCCTACTGTGTTGCTAAACTACTCTACCTTTAAAGGTCCATACCTCCACAGTGAGACTTTCCCTGCTTCTCCTCTCGAAAGCACTGACACTGAGTCAGCGCTTTCCAACTCGGAGATCCTAACTGATATTCATAATTACTTTCAGGACGATAATAGTGCACCTCTCATCAAAATCTTCAAGGAACATCAGGAGTTGTTCCGAGATGATCCACAAGAGTGTAATGTGACTCAGCACGACATCCAACTGCTCCCTGACTCCTGGCCGATTCGCCAACCATTCTACCGAATCAGCCCTAGCAAGAAGGAAGTCATGCGTGCTGAGGTACAGTACCTCCTGGACCATGGACTGGCTACCCCTTGTGAGTCCCCCTGGGCCTCACCCTGTATCTTGGTGCCCAAACCCCAAGGTAAGGTCAGGTTGTTCACAGACTACCGGAAATTAAACAACATGGCTGTCAAGGATGCTTACCCATTACCTAGAATAGACGGCATCCTTGACGCCATTGGTAATGCCCGCTACTTGTTTCAAGTGGACTTGCTCAAGGGATATTACCAAATATGTCTAACAGAGCGGGCCAAAGAAATATCTGCCTTTATCACTCCCTTTGGACTTTTCAGATATGAACGCCTTCCCTTTGGACTATGCAATGCCCCGGTCACCTTTCAGAGAGCTGTCAACCGCGTCATCCAGGGCTTGGATAACACCTACGCCTATTTGGATGATATCGTTGTAGCATCCAACACCTGTAGCGAACACCTGCTCCAGCTGCAACGATTGTGCGCCAAGCTCCTGACAGCCGGCCTCACCATCAACCTGGGCATGTCTACCTTTGCCAAAGGTAAAGTGCGTTATCTGGGTCATGTAATAGGGAGTGGCAGCCTTGCTCCGTTAAACATACACACTCAAGCAATCAAGCATTATCCACAGCCTACCACCAGGAAGCAGCTTCTGCGCTTCCTTGGTCTTGCCTCCTACTACCGTAGGTTTGTGAGGAATTTTAGTACGGTAGCAACACCATTAATCACTTTAACCAGTCCCAAGCAACGGTATAATTGGACCATGCAGCAAACCGTTGCATTTGAACAACTCAAATTCCTGCTCTGTTCTAATCCTATTCTCGCCTCGCCAGATATCACGAAGCCTTTCATCCATGTCGACGCCAGTGGTACCGGCATCAGGGGTGTCCTGATGCAGCAACGAGGCGAGGAGGTTCTACCTGTCAGCTACTACAGCTACAAGTTGAAGCCTCACCAGAAAAATTACAGCACCATCGAGAAGGAGCTACTCTCCATCATCCTGAATTTACAGCACTTTGCACCATACCTAGAAGGTGCTCGGTCTACCACCATCTACTCGGACCACAATCCTCTACGCTTCTTACATCAGGCCCAATTCGATAATCAACGTCTTCTAAGATGGGCTTTATATCTACAAGATTTCAATCTGAAGATCTGCTACATCAAGGGGTCTGACAACATCATAGCCGGCGCCCTCTCCAGAGTTCATGAGGTAGAGGCAGCTCCACCTACCACTCAACCTCCTGAAAAAGTAACTTCTTCCGGAACCGCAGGCTTCGGGGAAGAGTTGTGACGATAATCTCTTTCAAGAGAGATTGAGCCTGCTCTTCCCTACATCAGTTACGTCAAATAACACAAGTACAAGAGGCTACTTTCAAGATACGTCCAGCAGAAGCACAAAACGTTTTGACCAGGAAGCCAACGTACCCTGCATACCCACCTTCCCCCCCCCCCCGTCAACGGCTCAGCGCGACACTTCAACAAGCTAACTACCAGTCTCCACCTGCCTGCATCCTCATTGGCTGATGTCGCCTTCAGCTTACTGCCCCTGCATCACGCACGCCATCTAGCCGAGTTGACGTCTGGTTGCACCAGCAGACCTTCCTTAGAATATCCGTTGTGCTCTCACAGTTGACATCTCTCTCTGGTATATTACAGCCTTGGCTGACGTATACCAAAGGGAGGTAGCATCTATAGCCAGAATTCTCAGCACCTGCCTTTATTTATACCGTGTATTATTGTAATTCATCTATATTCTTATTTTTGTTATTTTTTGTTTGTTAACTTATTTTTAATTCCCGTAAGCCAAGAGATTATCTTTATTTTTATTTTGCTTTTCTAAATTAATTAAAGTTTCATTATTTTTACTTTGTGTTTTGCGTGTCTTCCCTACCACAGACTAACAGTCAAGCAGACTTTTTTGTTGTTGTTGTGTGACCAGGCATTGACACCTGCCATTGGAGGACTGCCGAACACCATACTCCAACACTTTACTGTCACAATTGTGACGGTAACGAGTTGGAAATGGTGGTCGGCAGTCTTCCAACTAGCAGGTGTCAGTGCTGGGCCACATATAATATATAAAAAAAAGAAAAGGAAAAAAAAAGAGAAAAAAAAGAATGACTGCGTGATTGGTAATCTGTGGTAAGGTCGAAAATACTAAAGACAATAATAAAAAAATGGATTTTAATAACAAATAAAAAAAAACACAAATTGAAACAAATACAAAATCTTGGCTTACTGGTAAAAATAATAAACAATATAAACATGAAAATAGATTACGTTACTGGGGAGGAGAATTGACATACAAAAGTAAGTAAAATATGAATGCTGGAATATATGCACTAACTATAAACCTCTATTTGATCACACAAGGTGAGTCACTTAGGAGTTCATAGCTTGCGAGCACACAATATTCTGGCTGGCAGAAACGCAAGGGACTCCAACAATAACTGGTGAGGTCTTGTGATTGGCGGGGAGCCGGAGTGGAGTGTTGGTTGGCGGCCAATGAGGAAGCTGGATGGTCGCAAGTCGCTAGTTAGGCAGTGGAAGGGTTCGGCGCGTCGACCAGGTGCTGGAGTGGGGGGAGGAGGGAGTTGCTGGTACGTGTGGCTATCATATACGTTTAGCCACTACAAAACGTATCTTGTATATTGATGAGGACAGGAGTGATTCGCAGAAATAGCAGGCTAAATCTCTGATAAGAGATTATCGTCACAACTCTCCCCCGAAGCCTGCTGTTTCGGGTGAATCACGTCCACTGGAGGTAGAGTGGGAGGTGGAGCTGCCTCTACCTCATGCACTCTGGAGAGGGCATCAGCGATGATGTTATCAGGCCCCTTGATGTAGCAGATCTTTAAGTTGAAGCCTTGAAGATATAAAGCCCATCGCAGCAGACGTTGGTTATTAAATTGGGCTTGATGTAAAAATCTCAGAGGGTTGTGGTCCGAATAGATGGTAGTGGACCTAGCACCGTGCAGATATGGTGCAAAGTGTTGTAAGCTCAGGACGATGGACAGGAGTTCCTTCTCTATAGTACTGTAGTTCTTCTGATGAGGCTTCAACTTGCAACTGTAGTAGCTGACAGGTAGAACCTCCTCGCCTCGCTGCTGCATTAAGACACTTCCGATGCCGGTACCACTGGCGTCGACATGGAGGATGAAAGGCTTCTTGATATCTGGTGAGGCGAGAATGGGATTAGAACAGAGGAGGAATTTGAGTTGTTCGAATGCAACGGTTTGCTCTCTGGTCCAATTATACCGTTGCTTGGGACTGGTTAAGGTGATTAATGGGGTTGCAACAGTGCTAAAATTCTTCACAAACCTACGGTAATAGGAAGCAAGACCAAGGAAGCGCAGGAGCTGCTTCCTGGTAGTAGGCTGTGGATACTGTTGGATTGCTTGAATGTGAATGTTTAACGGAGCCAGGTGCCACTCCCTATAACATGACCCAGGTACCGCACTTTACCTTTCGCGAAGGTGGACTTGCCCAAATTGATGGTGAGGCCGGCTTTCAGGAGCTTGTAGAACAATCGTTGTAGCTGGAGCAGGTGTTCGCTCCAGGTGTTGGATGCTACCACGATGTCGTCCAAATAGGCATAGGTGTTTCCAAGCCCTGGATGACGCGGTTGACAGCTCTCTGAAAGGTGGCTGGGGCATTGCAGAGTCCAAAGGGAAGGCGATTGTACCTGTAGAGACCAAACGGGGTTATAAAGGCGGACAGTACCTTAGCTCGCTCCGTTAAACTCACCTGGTAGTAGCCCTTTAGTAGGTCTACCTGAGACAGGTAGCGGGCATTACCAATGGCATCCAGAATGTCGTCTACCCTGGGTATTGGGTAGGCGTCCTTCACTGTGACCTGGTTCAACTTCCTATAATCCGTACACAGACGGATTTTGCCGTGAGGTTTGGGTACCAGGATGCATGGTGAGGCCCAGGGGGACTCACAGGGGGTAGCCAGTCCATGGTCCAAGAGATACTGTACCTCAGCCCGCATGACTTCCGTTTTGCTCGGGCTGATTCGGTAGAATGGTTGGCGAATCGGCTGGGTGTCAGGTAGCAGTTGGATGTCGTGCCGAGTTACAGTACACTCTTGGGGGTCATCTCGAAACAACTCTTGATATTCTCTGACGAGTTTGATTAGTGGAGCACTATTATCGTCCTGAAAATGATGTTGAAGGTTAGTAAGGATTTCCGAGTTAGAGAGCGCTGGCTCAGTGTCAGTGCTCTCGGAAGGAGAAGCAGGGAAGGTCTCACTGTGGCTGTATGGACCTGTAAATGAGGTGAAATTGGTTAACACAGTGGGAGGAACCCCATGGTAGGGCTTGAGTAAATTAATGTGGCACAGCTGGGTCTTCCGCCGCCTATCGGGTGTCTCGAGAACGTAGTTGAAGTTGTTCCGGCACTCCTTAACACGGTAGGGTCCTGAGAACCTGTTCTGTAAAGGAGAACCTGGGATAGGGAAATAGGCAAGCACTAAGTCTCCTGGTGTAAACTTCCTTACTTGCAGTGCTGGTCGTAACGAGTCTTCATCCTCTCCTGGGCTTTCTGTAGGTTGTTGCTAGCAAAGGAATGGACCCTCTCTAGAATGTGTCGGAGATTTTGGAGATACTGGGGCACACTCTGATGCTCACTGAAGGTGTCATCACGTAGAGAATCCTTGAAAGCCTTGAGAGGTGTACGGCACTTACGTCCGTAGAGCATCTCATAAGGAGATACTCCTAGTGACTCGTTGGGAAGACTTCTGAAAATACACATGATGAGATCAATTTGCCTATCCCAATCCTTTGAGGTCTCATTACAGAACTTTTTTAAGAGTGCCTTGATGGTTTGATGACTACGCTCGAGAGAACCCTGTGAAGCAGGATGATAGGGGCTGGACAGTACCTGTTTGATGTTGAACTCCTCCAGAGTCCGTTTGAAGAGATCACTGGTGAAGTTGGTACCACAGTCGCTCTGAATCTCCCTCGGAAATCCATACTGGGTGAAGATTTTCAGTAGATTCTTCACCACTGTAGCAGCTGTAATATTTTTTACTGGAACTGCTATCGGAAATCTGGTGGTAGGACACAGGATGGTTAAGATATATGCGTTGCCTGCACTGGTCCGAGGCAAAGGACCAACGCAGTCGATAATGAGCTTGTGGAACGGTTCCTCAGGCACCTGGATGGGTATCAGTGGTGCTCTGGGAATGGAAACGTTCGGTTTCCCGGCTAACTGACACACGTGGCATAATTTGACATAATTTTTGATGTCGTTTACCATACCTGGCCAGTAGTAGTCTTGTCGAATTCCATGGTAAGTCTTGTTGAACCCATAGTGTGACAAAGCGCCGTGGGCCAGGTGTAGAATCGTGGGCCGCAGGCTGGTGGGAATCACTAGTTGTTCAACGTTTGCCCAATCGTCCTCGTCCTTCAGTTTACTGGGTCTATACCTGCGATAGAGTATTTCGTTCTCCATAAAGAACCCAGGAACACTGTCGGATTGGGTTTCAGCCTGAAAGAATAATGGTGTCAATGTAAGATCATCTCTCTGTAACTTACGGAACTCCACCGCGGTCAGGTTAGGGGGTAGTTTCGAAGGGTCCTGAGGGACAGCGGTAGCAGTAGAGTCGGCTGGCTGTGGACGTGCAGCTTGAGCACGGGTGGTCACCATAACAGGAGGAGAACCTTCATCACTCTCTTGAACCTTTACTGGGAAATGTTCAAAAATCGGGTTATCCACCACAGAGTTGCTTACCTTGGATATGTCCTTGACGATCAGGTTGTTTGGTTGTTGGTCTTCTGCCAAGTCGTTGCCCAGGAGAAGTTGCACTCCAGGCATGGGAAAAGGCTTTTCCCTGACGGCGACTTGGACTTCACCGGTCACGAAGGGACAATCCAGGTAAACTCGGGCAAGTGGATAAGGAGTTGTAGCAGTAAGGTCAGTGATGAACACAGTCTCTCCTGTGTAGGCGACGTTGGGCACAGCCGATTTCAAAACGATCGATTGTAGAGCCGCTGTGTCCCGTAGGATCTTAAGTCCGAAACGTCCCTCTGAATCTGAACCGTGGGTAGAGATAGTTCCTGGATATAGATGCTTGGTAAAGAGAGAGAGATCATTAGCATGAACACCAACATTCATTACAGGCTTACCGGACTTAGGGTGAGTAGTTTTAGACTTAGGGGGTTCGACGTTACCTTTAGATTGGGACTTACCACATTTGTCAATGGTGTGTCCATATAATCGACAATACCTGCAGTACAGTTGAGAGGTACCTTGATCTGGGCTCGCTTTCTCGTAACTGTACCAAGACTTCTTGCTGGTAGGATCTGGAGTCAGCCGGTGGATGAGGCTGTAAGTGTCAGCTGACTTCGCACACTTCACTAACTCCGTCTCTTCCTTGTCTGCTAAGTATAGGCGGACAGGAGGAGGTACACGTCTCAAAAATTCTTCAACCAGTATGAGGTTGACAAGTTCTGAAAAAGTAGAGACATGTGCTGCCTCCAGCCATTTCATGAAATATCTTGTTTGGTGTTAGCAAATTCTAAGAAGGTGGTGGTACTTGCCTTGACGTAGTCACGAAACTTTCGTCGATAGCTTTCGGTGGAGAGAAGGTAGGCGTCCAACACAGCTTGTTTCAGGGTGGTGTAGTCGTTTTCCGAAGCCAAAGTGCTGAGTGTGACTGCTGCTCTACCTGTTAAATGTACTCTGAGAAGGGTAGCCCATTGGTCGTCAGGCCAATTAAGTTGAACAGCAAGGGTCTCAAAAGTGGTAAAGAACACATCAACCTCCGTTTCGAGGAACGGGGGCATTAACTTACTTGCATGGGAGATATTGAAACTGGGAGGAAGACTAGCTGCCGCTTGTTGGAGTTGAGCTTGGTGTGCAGCGTCCCTCGTGAGTTCTCGGTCACGACATTTAGAGCTGCTCTGCCTGTCGTTGGTCGTGTTCGTTGTATCTCAGTCGCTGTTTGTATAAGGCCAACTCGCGTTCTTGATGTCCTTTGAGGAGTAGGGCTCCTTTCACTTTCTTCCTTAGGATGCAGCTTCACGCGTGTGCTTCCTTCTGAGGGCAGCTTACGCGTTTGTTATCCTTTCTGAGGGCAGCTTCACGCTCTCTGATTGGCAAGTTGCTTCTTGTTGTTGCTGGAGCTCGATCTGGCAAGTTCCAATTTGAGCTTTATCGCTCTCAAGTCATCTTTATCTGAAATAATGTACTGTTCAT
>WNGS01117282.1:0-10534 GCA_020271785.1 Procambarus virginalis
TGAGGTAAAGGAGAAGCATTGCCAGACATGTGGCTTTATTGAACAAATAATTACAGTACAGTTACATCCTGCAATACACAAGCCATATATTATACAAAACTTATAAAGACTAACAGTGCTTAAGATATATAATATAATAAGCAAAGTACACATGACTAACACTAGAACAAATAGAAATTAACTAGGAGTGAACATAAACTAACCTGTACACAGGCACGACACAGCTGGTCTGACAACAACAAAACAGTCAAGCGAGCATCCAAACAAAACAGTCAAGCGAGCATCCATCCGGGTACAATAATACAATAACACTTTTACTACATTCACCCCCTCTAGCTTTAAGTAACATAGTCCCGAAGATGAGTAGGAGTACTTCGCGTCCTTCCAGATCGTCGAAGGGACTCCTGCAAAGTTGATGCCTCTAGTGTTCCAGTCGGTTTCTGCATACCACCTTCTCGAGGGAGTGTTACATCAGAGAAAGGTTTCCAATTAGGTGTTTCAAAGTTAGGTGGTTCGGAACGAAGTAGTCCAGGATGAGGTAGTTCAGGATGAGGTAGTTCAGGATGAGGTAGTTCAGGATGAGGCCGTTCAGGATGAGGCGGGTTGGGGTTTACCCCATCTTTCACAATCGCTGGGTGTTGCTGTTGAATGTTGAGATTGGGGTCCAAACTCTCGCAGCCCTCTGTGGCCATGGGTGCGAGGTGTCTTAATGATACAGTAGTAATCCTGCCATCCGGGAACTTGACATGGGCATATTCCGGATTCACATCTACGACCTCAACCTCATCAACTAGAGGATCATTTTTGCTTTGACGCACCTGACGTTTTAGGAGGACAGGGCCTCTGCAAGCAAGCCACGTAGGTAGTGTTCGCCCTGAAGTAGACCTTCTTGTATGCTGGAAGAATCGTTCATGTGGTGTACAATTTGTAGAGGTACACAACAGTGATCGAATAGAGTGGAGTGCATCAGGAAGAACTACTTCCCACTGGGATACATCTAAGCCTCTCGTCCTAAGAGCTAGCAGCACTGTCTTCCAAATAATCCCATTGTACTTCTCAGCCTGGCCATTTCCTCTAGGGTTGTAAGGAGTCGTACGGCTAGTTGCTACCCCCTTTTTTAGTAGAAATCTTTCAACTCCTCCGACATAAAGGAAGTTCCCCTATCAGAGTGTATATATGCAGGCATACCAAAGATTGCAAACAACTGCACCAGGCACTGAATTACTGTACCAGTAGTCATATCTGAACAAGGGAATGCAAAAGGGAATCTAGAGAATTCATCTACAACAGTAAGGATATATTTATTCCTTGAATGTGATGGAAGTGGTCCTTTAAAATCTATGTTGAGTCTTTCAAATGGCTGAGTAGCTTTAATCAAATGCCCAGAGTCAAACTTGCAAAACCGAGGTTTAAGTTCAGAGCATGCAGAGCAAGAATTAGTCATCTTCTTCACTTCCTCCACAGAATAAGGCAGATTTCGACATCGGACAAAATGAGCCATACGAGACACTCCAGGGTGACACAGATTGTCATGCAATTCCTTTAATTCATCCATACTGGTGGCACCACATACACGTGAGAATGCATCAGCTGGTATGTTCTTTTTACCTGGGCGATATACAATGTCATAGTGGTAACAGGAGAGTTCGACTCGCCATCTAGCAATTTTATCATTTTTAATCTTACCAGCTGAGTTAGAGTTAAACATAAAAGCGACACTGCGCTGGTCAGTCACAAGCCGAAAATGGCGACCAATAAGATAGTGTCGCCACTTCCTTAGGGCTTCCACAATGGCATACGCTTCCTTCTCCACTGATGAGTGCCTTTGTTCACTATTTGAAAGTGTTCGGGAGAAGAAAGCTACTGGTTGTTCATTCTGGGTTAGGGTAGCGGCAATAGCATGATCTGAAGCATCGGTTTCCACAGTGAAAGGAGTTGTTGGGTCGATTGCTCGAACCACTGCCTCAGCAATGTCTTGTTTCAATCCTTCAAAAGCTTTCGCAGCAGCAGCAGATAAGGGAAAATCATTGGCATGAGAGAGAGGACGGATCTTCTCAGAAAAACTCAGCACCCAACGAGAGTAATGTGCAAGCATTCCCATTGTTCTGCGTAAAGAACCTGTGTTACTTGGTAGTGGAAGTTTTAACAGTGGCTCGAGGCGTTCCGGGTCAGGTCTAATTTCTCCTTCTTGTATAAGATATCCCAACAGCTTTATAGACCTGAGTCGAAAACTACACTTTTCAAGATTCAGGGTCAGGTTATATCTTCTCGCAACGTCCATAAAATGTTTCAGATTTTTATCATGGTCTTCCTCAGACTCTCCACACACACAGACATCATCAACGTAAGCGAAGGTACCCTCCACTCCTTCTTTCTCAAGGATGCCATCAATTACCCTTTGAAAACTAGCCACTCCATTAGTGACCCCAAAAGGGATACGATTAAATTCATAAAGCTTCCCACAAGCTTCAAAGGCTGTATAGGGTTTTTCTTCCTCTGTTAAACCCACTTGATGGTAAGCACTTCTCAAGTCCAGAGTGCTGTATACTTTAAATCTAGCAACATTATTCACAATCTCATCTATGTGTGGTAAGGGGTAGGCATCCAGCCCCGTGAATCGATTGATTGTTTGTGAATAATCTACAACCATTCTTTTCTTGTGATGTTCTCCTTTAGTTACTAATACCTGGGCTCTCCATGGAGAATGACTGGGTCTAATTATCTCTTCACGTAGCATCCGAGCGGTCTCAGATTTAATAAACAACTTGTCAGCCTCAGAATAGCGTCTGGATTTTACAGCAATCGGCTTGCAGTCTGGTGCTAAATTACTGAAGAGAGATGGAGCCGGAACTTTGACGGCAGCTAATCCACATATTCTAAGAGGAGGTCTATCTCCTCCAAAAGTCATCTCAAGCACAGAATGATTTTGTAAAAAGTTATGACCTAAAATCACATCAGCACACAAATCGGGTAACACTTTGAGATTCACACCATGGTAAGTTTCTCCTTGTAATTCTAAGTCTACAGAACACTGACCCAGGAATTTTGAAGAGAACGATACAGTAGCCATAGAAACTGCCCCATTGTCAGGATAGACGAGTAACCCACTCTGGTCGGCAATATTCTTATGAATAAAGTTCTCAGAGCTACCAGTGTCAATCAGTGCACTGACTGGAATACCATTTATCTTAGAGCTAAGCACTGATTTATTGAGGCATGCGGGCGAAGTCCCAGCTAAAGTAGCAAGCATAGCAGCGGAATGTTGGGTGTTTGAAGCACTATTAGTCTGTTTCAGAGATCGGCAGACCTTAGCATAATGACCCTTTTTCTTGCAATTCATACACAGAGCCTCTCTAGCCGGACATCGACTGCGAGGATGTCGAGTGTAACCGCAAAAGAAGCACTTAAAACCACTAGTTGTAGCTGCAGAAACTGTGTCAACTTTTTCTTCTGCACTTTCTTGTCCTCCTACGTCCTCTAGGTCTAATGAGAGTGCCATGGCAACATTTGTAACCCCTGGCTGAGCATAAGAGGCAGAAAGTTTCTGTGCCGTTTCTAGAGTGTGAGCCTGGTCAAAGGCTGACTGTAAGTCTAAAGTTCTATTTTCAAGTAAGCGCTGCCTTATTGTGGCAGAACCTAGCCCATTAATGAAAGCATCTCTCACATAGTTATCACTGGCTTCTACAGCAGTCACTGCTTTGAACTGGCAATCTTTAGCTAATAACTTTAAAGCCTGAAGAAACTGATCAAGTGACTCACCGGGTTCTTGGCGTCGTGTTGCAAGCACATACCTTGCGAATACTTCATTCTTGGGCTTCACAAACAGTTCTGTTAGGGATTTTTCAGCAGCATCATACGTAGTGCAGTCAGCTATGTAGTCGAACACACGTGGAGCAACGTAGTTTATTAAGAGACGCAGCTTGTCCACGGTGGGAGTATTTTCTTCTACTGCAAGAGTGAAGTTTTGGAACGTCTTGAGCCAGTGACGCCATTCTTGAGCGGCGTTGGTGGCGTTTGGGTCAGTAGCAAACCGCTCGGGCCGTAGTAACCGCTCCATGTTCACTGGCTGAATTATTTGTTCAATAAATTGAGGTAAAGGAGAAGCATTGCCAGACATGTGGCTTTATTGAACAAATAATTACAGTACAGTTACATCCTGCAATACACAAGCCATATATTATACAAAACTTATAAAGACTAACAGTGCTTAAGATATATAATATAATAAGCAAAGTACACATGACTAACACTAGAACAAATAGAAATTAACTAGGAGTGAACATAAACTAACCTGTACACAGGCACGACACAGCTGGTCTGACAACAACAAAACAGTCAAGCGAGCATCCAAACAAAACAGTCAAGCGAGCATCTATCCGGGTACAATAATACAATAACACTTTTACTACAGTACATATACATATTCATAACTGTTTTTATGTTCAGTCCACCAATCACTGCAACAATAGGTTCGGTGATGTTAAAACATGTTGAAATATCCCTTATCAGTACGTTGCCTCTCGATTCGTTGACTAGTCGACAAACAGCTGGGTAAAGCCCCCAGACACTTTATCTTCCACTAAAGTCAACTCTTCCATCTATTCTCCTTCCCCCACGTTGGCTAATCTTCGTTATGTATGTCTACGTTTATGGTAGCGAGGATCATACTAGCGTCATTCTGACAATCTGGTTCATAAAAATATTTTAAATTGCTCACGAGAAAACTGTTGAATCTATTTGATTTAGTCCGCACTCTAGTGATAAAGATTTTTACTTAAATAAATAGTAGAAAGGCTAAGCTACCCCACTACAAAGTTACATTTTCTTTTACATATTTCTTTTTTAGAGAATGTATCTGACTCACAGTGGATAACTAAAATATACGATGTAATCTAGGTTCCCATATTTTTATATTTTATTGTAAAATATAAATAATGTTATATATTAAGTATTTTAAATACAATTAATATTATAATTTTTATTTTCTCTCTAGTTAGTTAAAATAATTGCAATAGTTTGTAAATTGTTTAAAAGTTTACATAAATATCTTATACTTGTTTTTATTTAATAAAAATTTTATTTGTATCAGAGCAAAATGTAGGATTGTTGTAATGAAATGCTTTTTTCTGAAAAAGATTATTTTTAACGGATGTATCATCCATAATAACATTTATTAGTTTTTATCTTAAATTTCCTAAATATTTATATAAGAGGGGAACCATAGCCTCGGAGAAGAAAATGATGAATACTCGGCTATTTGTGCTTGCGGGGGTTGAGCGCTGGCTCTTTGATCCCGCCTCTCAACCGTTAATCAACTGATGAACAGATTCCGGAGCCTACTGGCTCTATCATATCTACATTTGAAACCGTGTATGGAGTTTGCCTCCACCACATCACTTCCTAATGCATTACTCTTGTTAACTACTCTGACACTGATAAAGTTCTTTCTAACGTCCCTGTGGCTCATTTGGGTACTCAGTCTCCACCCGTGTCCCCTTGTTTCGCGTACAACCCCTGTTAAAAAGTTTATCCTTATCGTCCCTGTCAATTCCTCTGAGAATTTTGAAGGTAGTGCTCATGTCTCCCCTTACTCTTCTATCTTCCAGTGTCATGAAATGCATCTCACGCAGCGTTTCCTCATAACTCATGCCTCTTAGTTCTGAGACTATCCTAATGACATACCTCTGAACTTTTTCCAGTTTCGTCTTGTGCTTGACAAGGTACGGGCTCCATGATGGGGATGCATACTCCAGGATTGGTCTTACATATGTAGAAATACAAATACAAATATTTATTCAGGTAAAGTACATACATACAAGGTAAGATACAAAAGTTGATGGATTTATAGATAGAGCTAGTACATACAATGCCTAAAGCCACTATTACGCAAAGCGTTTCGGGCAGGAAAAACACTAAGACTAAAACTTAATACTAATTGAGATTAAAGTATAAATTGTGTTGAGAAAAAATAAGAAAAAAGTGGGGGGGGGGGGAAACATGGCAGAAAAAAAACGCAAAAAATACAATTTGGTCAACAAACAACATTGTTTAAAATAGAAGACATGGGTTGACATTTTGGGGGTGAGGTAGGATACATTGAGTTAATTAGGTAGTACTTGCTTTTTATCTTAAACGGGTTGGGAGAGGTACAGTCTTTAACATATTTGGGAAGGTCATTCCACATTCGAGGTCCCTTGATTTGTAGAGCATTTCTAGTTTGATTAAGTCGTACTCTTGGAATATCAAATAGGTATTTGTTTCTGTTGTGGTGCTCATGGGATCTGTTACAACCTTCTAGGAAGCTCTTAAGGTCAGGATTGACATTACAGTTCAGCGTTTTATATATATAAAATACACATGAGAGGATGTGCAGGGACTTAATATCTAACATATTCAGAGATTTGAGTAAGGGTACCGAGTGATGTCTGGGGCCAGAGTTAGATATTGTCCTAATAGCAGCTTTGTGTTGAGTAATTAGAGGACGTATATGATTTTGGGTAGTAGAACCTGTGGTATCTGTGTGTAGCTGAGATAGTCTTGGTAGTAAGGTTGATGTAAAGTCATTCCTGGTTACTGACTTTAATAATAATAAACGATTACATGATAGAGTAGCTCCCAAGCTTGGCAGGCGTCCTGTGTGCTGTTTACCTTCTCTAGTGGCGTCCAGCCGCCGCACATAGAAAACGGATGGTACCA
This sequence comes from Procambarus virginalis, assembly GCA_020271785.1. NCBI lineage: Eukaryota > Metazoa > Arthropoda > Malacostraca > Decapoda > Cambaridae > Procambarus > Procambarus virginalis. The sequence goes on from WNGS01117282.1 coordinate 6,697, forward strand.
TTTTCTGTGAACATGACATCCCTCCTTTTCTTAAAAAGAATGAATACAGGATGTCTACCATGCTTGTAGCACAAAGCAAAGTTATTGACACAAAGTAAGTTATTAACATATCAAGAGATACTGCATACTTCAAATACCTTGGCCTTGAGGTGCCACTGTATGGTCCTGTTGTATTCAGACTCTGTCGTCAGTATAAGAGAGGCTCCGAGCTCTCAAGGCTGTTGCAGGTTATCACTCAGGCTATGTGCCAATGTCAGAATTGTCAAATGATGTACCTTGCATACATCAGATCTTTAGTGGATTATGCTGCACCTCTGCTTGTTTGATGCCTGAAAGAAAGCTGGAGGGCTTGAAAAATTGCAGAACGAAGCCCTGAGGATAATCCTTGGGTGCCCTCGTCCACAAAGATACTAATATGAGAAAGGAACTTAATATTCTGAGCGTTTTGATCGTGTTACTGAAATTAACTGTCAAATTGGTATAAAAATGCTTAGGCTAACTCATCCTAATCCTTGCACAGAAGCCCTCCAGACTTACTTTATTGAAGATCAGCATTGTCCAAATGGATAACAAAAACTGGAACTCAACTCAGAATGTATGGGGTTCATGATTTGTACCAAGAGAACACCAACGGCACTTTCCTGCACCGTGGGAGGTTACACCCTTTCCAGTTTTAATCCCTCCTTTCCACCCAAGAAGCAAATTAGAGATAAGCCCAAGCGTCTTGAGGCAAAGCTCAACGCCTTAAGCCATATTGATGCTCTGTCCACAGAGCATTCTCTCTCTCAAATCATAACACTGATGGTTCCCTACACCGCACCACGGGTGCAGCTGGAAGTGCAGTTGTTCTGACAATGGGCGATGGCTGTACTTTGAGTGGGGAGTCCGTATAAACAATTGGGCCTCTACCCTTCAGACTGAACTATTGCCTTGATCCTTGCACTGAAATGTGTACAAGTCTCCAAACTTGATACATTAATTGTAAGCGACTCCTTATCATCCTTAATGCTCTCAACTCTTTAAGACACAACTGTAACATGCTCGTGTCCGAAGCTAGACACAAATACAACAAAATTATTAAGGATGGTAACAGAGTCCATTTCATGTGGTCTCCATCTCATGTTGGCCTCCGAATGCATGATAGAGCTGATAAGTTAGCCAAAGAATCTGCCTTTAAAGGAGCCGTTGAGTGTAACCTTGGATTGTCAATGAGCAATCTGAGAGCAGCAGTACACCGAGAACTTCAACAAGATCTTGTAGATCTGAGGCAAAGTGAAATTGACACCAGTAATTCCATCTATCATCATACTATCATGCAAGAGGAGCCACACATCTATGGATCATCCAATAAAATCAGCAGACTTCTAGATGTTACTGCTGCTCGGCTTAGACTCGGTTACAAGTATCTCTGGGATTCTCATTATCTGCCGATGTAGACCTGACCAATGTAAACTGTGTCAACAAATTATTCGCACACCCTCCGTCACTATGTGATGGAGTGCGAAAAGATACGTGAATTTAGAGACAATTCTATAACCAATGTTCCAGCGATGTGTAAATATTCATTCAAAATGATCTGCTACCAGAAATTTTAGCCAAATATCCCCAGTTGCTAACTGTAGGTAGTAACAGAGTGATTGTAACCTATCCACCGCTGCCCACTGGATGGGGGGCGGTGTGCAGGACAACATATAAATTGTGACACTAGCTCTCCACATATGTCAGTTGCTTAATTTAGAACCTGTATTTGAGGTCGATCTCGAACCCATTGTTGATGTGACGACTTATATTGAATTTTGTAACTAGCTCATCAAGATTGTAACTTGCTTAGCTAAATGAATTGTGGGGTTCAGTCCCTGAGCCCATTATGTGCCTCTGTAACCCTTTCCACTACCGCCCACAAGATGGGTATGGGGTGCATAATAAATGAACTAAACTAAAACTAACATTTACACTACTTTGCACTTCATCAGTTTCTACACTAGTTTGGAATCACTTTAAATAGCTCATTACGTGTTATACTATGATCTCTATTACTCGCTGTTACCATAGTTCCTTTTACCTAATCACTTTATATGTTTTGTATCATACGGCATATCTAGCTTCCCTCTTTTTTCTTTTTAACGAGAACAGTATCTCCAACCTTTATAATTTGTTCCTTTGCACTTTGATCATGAGCAATTTTCATTTTGCCCTTGGCTAGTGCAGCTCCTTCTGAGCGAGACGTTTATCCGTTACTTTGGCTGGCATGACAGGAGTGCGATTCTCATAGGACGTCCAAATAAAGTTCGCCAGGCGACTTGCCCAGTTTTCCATGCGGTGTTGCACGGTAGTTCCTAGGAAAAGCATACAAAGCTTGTTTCCAGGATCGTCCTTCGGCATGAGCACAGCGTACCGCTTTCATGAGAGGTTGCATGAATCTCTCTACTTCTCCATTTGCTTGAGGATGTAGTGGCATCACACGGCGGTGTTTGAATCCAATATGCTCAGCAAAGTTGACAAAGTCTTGTCCATTAAATGGCGGTCCATTGTCTGTCTTGACAACTTCAGGAATGCCAAAGTTTGAAAAGATCTTGTCAAGTTTCGGGATGACAGCCTTTGCAGATGTGGAAGTGATGATTTCTACTTCTGGATAACGTGAGTGATCATCAATGACTACCATCAAGTACTCTCCAGTTGGTAGCGGTCCACAGAAAATCCATCGATAACTTCCATCCCTGGTGCAGCAGGTAGTGTGAAGGTTGTAAGGTGTTGGTCTTGAAGTATCCACTGCAGCTTGGCAAGGGACACAGGCATCATGCATTCCTTAGCTTGACGATCAATGCCAGGAAACCACACCTTTTCTCGTCGCAGCTGTTTGGTCATTACAAGACCTTGTGTGTCCTTGATGTGCAAGCTTCAGAGCACGTTGCTGGAGAACAGCTGGAATGACGATACGAGTACCTCGCAGCACGGTGTCGCGTTGTTGCGTAATACTTAATTCTGTCTGGATGCGTTCAAGTGCTTTGAATGCATCTTGGTCAACTCCTGAGGGTGGGATGCGTGGAAACTTTTTCTTGGTCATGCATCCACTGTTGCTTGCAGTGTGGGTCCTCTAGGTTGCAGTACGGATTTCGTCAAGTTGAGAGCCTTAGGGACTGCATCACAGGTTACAGAGTGTACATATTCCTCGGCAACTTGCTGATGCTTGGTGATGGTGAAACTGTTGGCAGGATGTCGACTGATGTATCAGCGGGATTGCCTGCACCTGGCTTGTTATTTCACCGTAAAGTTGTATGGTTGCAGACGAAGAGCCCATCTCTCATGCGAGCTGGTGGTTTGGACTTTGGATCATTGAAGATGGTCTCCAACGGTTTGTGGTCATTGACTATCGTGGTAAAGGGTGCACCAAGCAGATACACATTGAAGTGTTCACAGCCCCATACAAGAGCAAGAGCTTCCTTCTCTGTCTGACTGTATCGTCCGCTCAACATCTGTGAGAGAACGGCTGCATAGGCAATTACTACTCTTGAATCTGGTGACCAGGTTGTGTTGGTCTAACACAGCACCTAAACCAACAGGACTAGCATCCACCGTCAACTCAGTGTCCATTGATGGATCAAAGTATGCAGCAGTCGCATTTTCTACTAGTGCATCTTTCACAGCATCAAATGCATTTTGCTCGACATCGCTCCAGTACCATGATGCATTCTTTCTTCAGGAGCTCACGTAGAGGCTTCGTAATGGTAGCAAAATCTGGAATGAAGCGAGAACAGTAGTTTGCCATTCCCAGAAACTATGTACTTCAGTGGATGTTGAAGGAGGTGAGCATTCTTGATATCTGCAACTTTCTTAGGAT
>WNGS01117289.1:0-10743 GCA_020271785.1 Procambarus virginalis
AACTTACTTAAGGAAGGAGCAGAAGAACTGTGCCTACCACTCTCCATAGTGTATAACAAATCTCTGGCAACAGGGAACTGCCAGAAATTTGGAAAGCAGCTAATGTAGTCCCGATATACAAGAAAGGGGATAGACAGGAGGCACTGAATTACAGGCCAGTGTCCCTAACCTGCATACCATGCAAGCTGATGGAGAAGATTGTGCGAAGAAAGCTAGTGGAGCACCTGGAGCGAAAGAACTTTGTAACACAGCACCAAACATGGATTCAGGGATGGCAGGTCCTGCCTCACAGGGTTACTTGAATTCTACGACCAGGCACACAAATAAGGCAAGAAAGAGAAGGGTGGGCAGACTGCATATTTTTGGATGTCAGAAAGCCTTTGATACAGTGGCCACACAAGAGACTAGTCAAAGCTGGAGATGCAGGCTGGAGTGAAAGGGAAGGTACTCCGTTGGATACAGGAGTACCTAAGCAACAGGAGACAAAGTCAGTGTGAGGGGTGAGGTCTCAGATTGGCGAGACGTTACGAGTGGAGTCCCGCAGGGGTCAGTCCTTGGACCTATACTGTTTCTGATATATGTAAATGATCTCCCAGAGGGTATAGAATCGTTTCTCTCAATGTTTGCCGATGATGCAAAAATTATGAGGAGGATTGAACTGAGGACGATAGTAGGAGGCTACAAGACGACCTAGACAGACTGAGTGAATGGTCCAACAATGGCTGTTGAAGTTCAACCCGAGTAAATGCAAAGTAATAAACTAGGCAGTGGAACAGGAGGCCAGACACAGGATACAGAATAGGAGATGAAGTACTTAATAAACGGATAGAGAGAAAGATCTAGGAGTTGATATCACACCAAACCTGTCTCCTGAAGCCCACATAAAAAGGATAACATCTGCGGCATATGCGAGGCTGGCTAACATCAGAACAGCGTTCAGGAACCTGTGTAAGGAATCATTCAGATCTTGTACACCACATATGTAAGACCAATCCTGGAGTATGCAGCCCCAGCATGGAGCCCGTACCTTGTCAAGCACAAGACGAAGCTGGAAAAAGTCCAAAGGTATGCCACTAGACTAGTCCCAGAACTAAGAGGCATGAGTTACGAGGAAAGGCTGCGGGAAATGCACCTTACGACACTGGAAGACAGAAGAGTAAGGGGAGATATGATCACAACCTACAAAATCCTCAGAGGAATCGACCGGGTAGACAAGGACAAACTATTCAACACTGGGGGACGCGAACAAGGGGACACAGGTGGAAACTGAGTACCCACATGAGCCACAGAGACGTTAGAAGGAACTTTTTCAGTGTCAGAGTAGTTAACGGATGGAATGCTTTAGGCATGATGTGGTGGAGGCTGACTCCATGCACAGTTTCAAGGGTAGATAGGATAGAGCCCAGTAGGCTCAGGAACCTGTACACCAGTTGATTGACAGTTGAGAGGCGGGACCAAAGAGCCAAAGCTCAACCCCCGCAAGTACAATAGTGAGTACAAATAGGTGAGTACACACGCACACACACACACACACACACACGCGCACACAAACACACCACACACACACCCACACACACACACACACACAACACACACCACACACACACACACACAACACACACACACACACATCACACACCGCACCACACCACACACACCACTGACACACACACACACACACACACACACACACCACACCACACACACACACACACCACACACACACAGGAAGCAGCCCGTAGCAGTTGTCTAACTCCCTGGTTCCTATTTACTGCTAGGTGAGCAGGTGCATCAGGGAAATAAACTCTGCTCATTTGTTTCCGCCTCCGCCGGGGATCGAACCTAGATCTACGCACTTACTAAATACTACACACTTATCTATCTCTAATTACATACGGTATCTGCATGGTGAGTGCATCTGTTCACCCACTGTAAACTGCCTCAAGCCCATCATCACTCAGCAAAAATCTGCTATTTTGAACTATAACAAACTCTGTTTTCACAACACACGACCTCTCTGTTTAAGTCCCCTAACATTCTTAACATACTCTCACTCCACACACATTTTCATGTGCTATTACATGTACAAAACCTTGTTCCTAAATGCAGGCGATGAGTCACAATAACGTGGCTAAAGTATGTTGACCGGACCACACACTAGGAGGTGAAGGGACGACGACGTTTCGGTCCGTCCTGGACCATTCTCAAGTCGATTGTGAATGGTCACAATCGACTTGAGAATGGTCCAGGACGGACCGAAACGTCGTCGTCCCTTCACCTTGTTCCTAAATGCTAATCTTGATCTGAAACTTTTCCTTGATTGATGTAATAAAACCTATGAGCACCACACCAGAAATTAATATATCTTTGATATCCCCAGAGTCAGACTAAATCTGTGCAAACACTCCATACAACTAAAAGAACCCAGTCTATGGATCTCACTCCCTAATGAATAAAAATAATTGTCCTACCTATGCTTTATTTCAAAGTAAAACCGAAAAGTACCTAATTTTATCCCCATAGTTTCCTGCTTTGTGCTTCAAACTCACACTTTATCTTGTGCTTCCCACTTCCCATATATTAGTACTTAAGGCATCTTCACTAGTGTAATCACCTCTCTCAATTTAAATCTTAGATATATATGTTGATATAAAATCTTGCTACAATGTACCTTTTCATCTCACCTGATATGTAAGATTAAGGACCTCCCCGAAACGCTATGCTTTGCAAGAATTTAAAAATACCAATCTTATGCAGTCTCACCAACCCATTGTACCTTCCTGTAAATAAATGATTATTATTATTATTATTATTATTATTATTATTATATTATTATTATTATTATTATTATTATTATTAGTCTCCACCACCTACTACAGGTGGTAACCAATCCTTCAGCACACCTGGCAGGCATCACAGCTGGGGGTTAAATGTGGGTCCTCCCTAACCGCTGAGCGCATATTTTAGGAACGGTTAGGTTAGGTTAGGTTAGGTTTCCCCTTCTCCTAAGTTAAGTTAGGTTGGGTTCTCAGTTCTGGTAGTTTCAAACCAGCTCTCACGAGGTGGTCCTTGAGATTTCTCCCCCTCTAGGTATGAGGAGTAGCGTCCTCCTAAAGCCTCTGAGTTTTACCTCCGTTTTCCACATTATTCGGTCCGGGTAACACCTCTCCCTCTCTCCTCGAACAGGCTCCACAAGTTTTCGAGTTGCGGGTACAGTTTCTCCTCTTTACTCGTGATGCTTCTCAGTCTCGGTCCTTAGAGAAAGGTAGTGACTTGTGGAGCCATCCGCAAGCAGTGACTGCTTGCGGATGGCTCGAGTCATATTTTAGGTATGCGTGCAAGTTCGTGGGCTTATAAAAGACTGTTGGCTGTAACAATCTGTTATTATTGTTATGTAACAGCCTAACTGTTGTTACTGTTACTTCTTCAAACTATGACTCCAAAGTCCATTCCATGCAGCCCTCCTATTTATGAACGAAAAACGGTTTACACACGACTCACAACTGACGACGTTCGAACACTTCCGGAACAATAGATTCATTGACGAATTTTGTTCGAACCACAACGCTGTAAACCAGCCCGTCCTCCAAACAAAGATCCAAAAGTGATTCCATGCACCCGCCAAACCCCCTGTTTATGAATGAAAAACGGTTTACACACGACTCACAACTGCTGACGTTCGAACATATCCGGAACAAGTGCTTCACTGACGAATTTTGTTCGAACCACAATGCTGTAAATGCAGCCCGTCCTCCAAACAAAGATCCAAAAGTGATTCCATGCACCGCCAAACCCCCTGTTTATGAATGAAAAGCGGTTTACACACGACTCACAACTGCTGACGTTCGAACATATCTGGAACAAGTGCTTCACTGACGAATTTTGTTCGAATCACAACGCTGTAAATGCTTCACCCACGAACTACAAATACAAATAATCGCCAACAGAACCTAAACACCTGACCTAACCTAACCTATGCCTATATATACACAATATGCCAATATATTATAATATTAATTTATACTTGAGAAAATTCACGTTTTGAATGAACAGCATGTAAAAATTTATGAATGCGTCTGTGGGGTTGACCGCTGAATGTAATGGACTTGAGTCGAGGATGGGTTGGTAAATGCTTCACCCACGTACTACAAATACAAATAATCGCCAACAGAACCTAAACACCTAACCTAACCTATGCCTATATATACACAATATGGTAATATACAAAATATTAATTTATATTTGAGAAAATTGCTGTTTTGAATGAACAGCATGTTAAAATGCATGAATGAACCTTTGGGGTCGTCCGCTGGATGGAATGGGCTTGACTGAGGACAGGTTTAACAGTGATATATACGAGACAAAACAAATGATAATGATAATTTTTTATGGAACAGTACAAACATGCAAAATGAGTTACATGTACGACAAGAATGTTGGATTTCTGGATACAGAAAGTAACGTATATTCCATGCCTAAAGCCACTAATACGCACAGTGTGAGTGTTGTTGCCTGGTTGGCTGCGTGCTGACGTGGCGGACCTGAGTTACGATGGGGGTCCCCCTCCCACCAGTACTGCGGGCTCAGTCTGTGGGCCTGGAATTTTCCAGCCGGGCTGGGTACCCAGAGATTGCACGGGTGTGTGAGCAGCTGCAGGTCCCTGTGATGGATATATACGGTGTCGAGCTGGTGACGGCCCGTCGGGTGATCCTGAAATTCACTGCAGAAATGGCGTATCGCGAATTTCTCCGTCGATACGAGGGGCGGACTCTGCCTCTACAGGATGGTGCGGGCACTGTTTCCATATCGGATCGGAGTGGTGCCCTCACCTACGTCAGCGTCCATGGGGCTCCGTTGGAGTTTCCGGAGGGTCTGCTCCGGCGGTACTTCGGCCGTTTTGGCGCCGTCGTTAGTGTGAGGGTGAATGTGGTATCTTCGAGCCCACTTAAGGGTGTCCGGACGAACATTCGTACCCTGGGCATGAGGCTACGGGAGGATATTCCGTCCTCTGTGCGTCTGATGGGGTACACAGTTCGTGTGTTTTACGCCCGCCAGCCTCGGACATGTTATCGTTGTGGCCTGTCGGGCCATCAGGCTGCTGACTGTTCTGCGCCGGCCTCTGCGCCTGTGAATCTCTTCAGTGAGGAGGACTTTCCACCGCTTCCTGTGGAGGAGGTTTCTGTGGCTCTGGACGCCTCTCTGGACGCGGCTAAGCCCTCTGTGTCGCCTGATGCCCCCCTGTGGTGGACGTTCCCCCGAATGTCGCCGACCCTCTTCAGGATGTTGCGAGGCCCTCGGTGGATACTCCTGCTCCTGTCCCTGCTGCTCCCGTGGGCCTTCCTGATGCTCCCTCCTCGCTGTCTGCTCACCTGTCTGCTCACCCGTCTTCAGGTGCTGCACCTGGCCCTGCGTGCTCGCCTGCATACTCGCCTCAGGTCCCGGCTGTGCTGGGTGCTGGGGTGGCTGTGGGGCCTCCTGTTGTGTGTGGTCCGGTTCCCCCTGCGGTTGAGGCTGCTGCCGTCATGAGGCGAGCGGTGGTTCGCACGGCTTGTGATGCCCGTGGTTCTGGGTCCGCCTCCGGCTCTGAGGATGTGCGCCCGGTGCCAGGAGACTCGCCTGCGCTGCTGAGCGGTGCGGACGTGTCAGCTGGCAGCTCCTGTCGTTTGTGGGTGTACCGCCAGTTGTTGCTCGGCGCTGCCTGGAGGTGGTGGGGTGGTGTGAGGCGTCAGCTGACCCGGGCGGGGGTCAGCAACATGGCGACGGCTGGTGGGGGTCGCCTCCGCCGCTTGAATACAGTACGTTTGGATTTCTCCGTGCCGGTCGACTGGGAAGGTGTGGCGTCTGCGCTTTTTGACGCTCTGGATTTGGACATCAAGGACCTAGTCGGGTTGGAACGGTTCTCACCCTCTCGTGTGGCGGTCACTCTAGCCTCTGCAAGCAGCTATGACAATTTGGTGGCGCGGTGGTGTGACCGGCCGGTTGCCGTGCCTGCGGCGGCTTGCACCATGAAGGTATCGGATCTGTGGGGGCCTCTGACTTTTGTTAGTGTGCACGGTGTGCCTGTCACGCTTTCGGGGGAGGAGATCACTGCTGTGTTTACGCGGTTTGGGGCTGTGCTGCGGCACAGGTTCAATGTGTTCGGTGCTGGGAGGCTACAGGGCCTCCGCATGGGGTCCCGGACGCTGCAGATGCGGCTGTCGGGGCCTATACCATCCAAGGTGCTGTGTTGTGGGCTCCCTCTCCGCGTGTTCTACCCAGGTCAGACCCGCACGTGCTTCCGCTGCGGGGAGGAGGGGCATGACGCAGCTCGGTGTGACTCTCCTCGTTTGAGGTCCGCGTCGGTCTTCGATGCGGGGGATTTCCCTCCACTCCGTCGCCCGGAGGACGCCCAGGCAGATCCTGGGGGCGCGGATGCGCATCGTGTGGCCCCGGCGGGTGTGATGCCCGCGGGGTGGTTCCTGGTGGGATGCATCCAGCTGTACTGCCGGTCTGTGAGCCTGCGGACCTTCTGCGTGTTGGGGTCCCTGCGCATGGTGTGCCTGGTGCAGCACCCTGTCTGGCAGGCCTGGTGGTATTCCCGCGACTCCTGTGTCTGGTGGGAAGCCTTCAGCGGTGGTGCCTGCTCGTGGGCCTGGGTCGGATGTAGCTGCTGGTTTATCTACACCTCTGATGTCCCCTGTGCCAGCCGTGGTGAGCTGTGTGGATGGTTCTCCTTCTGGTATTACCCGGGATGTGGCGGTGGAGGTGCACTCTGTTCCACGTGTCGCATCCAGCGATGAGATTGTCGAGGGCGGTGACCTGTCGATGTCTTCTGGTGTGAGCGCTGAGCGGCGGGCGGGTGCAGACTGTGTCGTCGGTGAGGCCATTGTTCCTGGTGGGGGCTGTGTTGGGCCGGAGTGCTGTGTTGGGACGGTTCCTGCTCCCCTTGCCAGTGAGGGAAGTTCGGCCTGCGCTGCTCCTCGTCGGAAGAGGGATGCGGACGGGCGTTCTAGCAGTGGAGAACCCCCTGGTAAGAGGGTTGAGGCTGCGCGGAGCTGTGCGTCGGCAACAACCCCCCCCCCCCCGCCCCCTAACTCCCCTGAATCTGAGATGGATTCCGGGTGTGATGCAGTTCCGGAAGGAGGCGCCGTCACTTCCTCGAGGGAGAGTGGCGAGGGCTCATGGTACGTGTCGGGGGGACGGAGAAGCCTGTTAGTGACCCGTTGGGTGTTGTCGCCCCCTTGCACCTAACACGGGATCGGTCGTCCGGCGTCAAGGGTTTCTCACCGGTGGACGGACCCCAGCAGCTTGGCCCTGGTGCGGCTGCCGACGTCTCTGCTGGACGGGGCTCTGTGCCTCCCGGGGTGTCTGCAGGAGCTGTGGGTACTTGACTGTTCTCCATGGCGCCTGCTATTGTTTGCGCTTCCTTGAATGTGCGTGGCTTGAATGCTTTGGCAGTTCAATTGGGACTTTTGGATGTGCTTCGGGCAGCGTGTGGATGTGGCTCTTATACAAGAGCACAATGTTAAGGATGTGTCTGTGTTGCAGGTTCTGTGTGCCGAATTGTTATTATTTTGAACCCGCCAAGGTCGTCCTTTGGGGGACGCTGATGTTGTTTTCACGGAGGGCGTCCTTTTCCGTGCTTCACACGGAAATGGACGAAGACGGGCGGGTGTTGTTTGTTCGGGCGGGGTTTTTAGGGGTTGAGATTCCTTTCCTGACGGTGTACGCCCCTTCTGGAATGGTGCAGCATCAGGCCAGGGAGTTGTTTTTTCGGGATGGCTTTTACCGTACCTGCGGCATGATACGCGGGATTTAATTTTTGGGGGTGACTTTAATTGCGTTACGTGTGTCCGGGATTGCTCTAGTCAACACCCGCGGCATGTGTCGGCTGCGTTGATTGAAGTTTTGCGTGCGTGTGGGCTTCGGGATGCAGCTGTGTTGTGTGGTGGTGCGTTGGACTATACCTTCGCTGCGCGCGGGGCGAGCTCTCGTTTGGATAGGTTTTATGTCTCTGGTGGGGAGTGTTCGGTCTTTGACTTTCGGACGGTCCCGGTAGCCTTTTCGGACCATTGTTTGGTGGTTGTCCGGGTGGGTGTCCGGAGTCAGGTGCGGATGGGGCCTGGGTGGTGGAAGCTCAATTGTAGTTTGTTACGGTGTCCGCGCATTTGTGCGCAGTTTCGGGCCTGGTGGGTCGGTATCGTTGCTCGGAGAAGTGATTTCTCTTCGGTGTTCGTTTGGTGGGAATGGTGTAAGGTGGAGTGTCAGAGGTTCTTTAAAGTTGTTGCGAAGAGGGAGGCTGCTGGAAGGTTTGGTCTCTTGCGGATGTTTCAGGCACGTTTGTCGGGTTTGTATGCTCGTTTAAATGTTGGGGATGACTGTTTCAGTGAAATTGCTGAGTGTAAGGAGCGTATTTGCGATTTGCGTGCGGTGTTGGCTGACGGGGTTCGGGTGCGTGCGCGAGTGGCTGAACGGGTGGATGGGGAAAGGATCTCCCCATTTCTTTTGGAGAGGGAGAAGGCGGGTCGGAGTTCCGTCCTTTTGCAGGGTATACGGCGTTCCGACGGCACTGTGCTTTCTAGCACTGCTGGGGTCTTGCGCTACGCGAAACAGGAATTGGAGACTCTGTATGGGGAGGTGAGTGTGGATAGTAAGGTTGCAGACTCCTTTTTGGATGCGTGCTCACCCGGTTTGGCGGCGTCGGAGTGTGCTGCGTTGGTGCAGGATGTCTCTATGGTCGAGATCAAGGAGGTGGTTTGGTCTTTCAAGTCCGGGAAGTGCCGGGTGCAGATGGGCTGCCCATTGAATTTTACCGCACTTTTTGGGATGTGTTGGGGGTGGTGGTTTTGGAGGTGGTGCAGAGGGTTTGCGTTTGGGTGCTCTGCCGGACTCCTTTTGCGACGGGATCGTGCGGCTGCTGCCGAAACAGGGCGACTTGAGTTTGTTTGCGAATTGGAGGCCAATCACTTTATTGAATGTAGATTACAAGATTCTTTCCAAGGTCTTGGCGCGTCGCTGTCGGGGTGTCGTTGCGTCAGTGGTCTCGGTTGAGCAATTCTGCGGTGTGCCTGGCCGTGCCCTGACGCATTGCACTGGTTTATTTCGGGATGTGCTTCTGTATGCGTCCGAATTTCAGCTTTCGGCGGCCATGATATGTTTGGACTGGTCCAAGGCTTTCGACCGGTGTCGTTGGCTTTTGTATTTCGTGCTATGGAGAACCTCGGGTTCCCGGAGGTGTTTATTGGTTGGGTCCGTTTGTTGTATCTTCGGAGTCGCAGTCGGGTGTGTGTGAATGGGTTTTTCAGTTCGTTTTTCGGGATTGGTCGTTCGGTTCGTCAGGGGTGTCCGATGTCGATGTTGCTATATGTCATTTTTCAGGAACCCCTCTTCAGGGCAGTGAAATCGTGCCCCTTGATTGTACCTCCTTGCCTGCCGTCCGGATTTAAGCTTCCCATTTGTGGTTATGCTGATGACACGGTGCTTTTTGTGGCTTCGGAGGGTTCGGTGTTGGCTGTGCAGGATGTTCTTAGCCGTTTTGAGTCGGCCACGGGGGCTGTGCTCAATCGCGCAAAGTCGGGGATCATGGGGATCGGTGCGTGGACCTCTCGCCTGGTGTGGGCGAGGTCGTGGTTTCCAGTGGTTTCCTCGCAGCGCGTACTTGGGGTTACTTGGTTCGCCTCCTATGACAGGTCGTTGGCCTGGAATTGGGATGTTGTTTCCCGTTCGGTGGGGATTGCGGTGGGCCTTCTGTCACGTCGTCCTCTGACCATTTATCAGCGTGGCTTGCTGGTTACATGCAAGGTGTTGTCAAGGGTTTGGTTTCTTGCTCGGTGTTTTCCTTTGGATCGCCGCAAAGCCTTGCTCCTGGAGCGCGTTGTTTACAAGTACGTGTGGTGTGGTCGGTACCAACCGGTGCGTCGTTCGACGTTGGTGTTCGGGGTGCGTGAGGGGGGTGTTGGCATTCCTGACGTCTTCACGAAGGCCCGGGCCCTTTTCTGGGTCTCGTTGTATCAGGGGCTGATGCTCAGCGGTGGTTTGAATACGCTGGGCGTGTTTTTTTGTTCAGTTCGATTTAGTTATTTGGTTGATTTGGGGGTTTCTCAGGAGGTGGCTTTGTCTACCCCCCCTGTTTTTTCTTGGGCGGTCGGATTCTTCGGGAACTCTGCCATTTTCCTGGGTTTCTGTCGTTTTCTTGTAGGGCTGTGTATGAGGTGTTGTTGCCCCGGGTGAGGCCGCGGGTGGAGGGGTTGTTCCCATGTTGGGATTGGGGTGCTATATGGTCTTCTTTAGGGGCGAGGTTTTTAGCGCCCCAGCAGCGTGAATTGTTGTTCCGGTGTTTGCATCTGTCGCTGGCGACGAATGAGCGTTTGTATATGTTGGGGCTGCGTGCCTCGGAGGCGTGTGTGCATTGTGGGTTATGTGAGTCGCAGGTGCATGTGTTTTATTTTTGTGGCAGGTTGAGAGGTTTGGTGGACTGGTTTCGGGATGTCCTGGAGGCGTTCTGTGGTCCTGGTTGCCGAGGTGATGTGTTGCAATTTTGTTTTTGCACTTTCCGGTTATTCGAGGCGTGTGCGTAATACTTTGTGTGTTTTGGTTGCGGATTATGTGTTTTGTGTGTGGGTCGGGAGGCGCGAGGGTTATGGAGTTACACGCGTTTTGGGGTTTCTGCGGGGTCGCATGCGATTCACTTGGTGGTGGTTACGGCGGGCTTTTCCAGTGGAATTCGGTGGGTGGTTTACGGTTGCCTATGTCCGTGGGGTTGCC
>WNGS01117294.1:0-20719 GCA_020271785.1 Procambarus virginalis
ATATTTCTCTATATTTGTGATGGAATGTTATAATTTGTTTTAGTTTGGATGACATTGATTTCTTTAATGTTTCTATGTGATGTGTTTGATCTTTATTCCAGGTGAATAATGGGTTAGCTGGAGACTATCGGCTGACTTTAGCTAGTTGCTAGGTTTGGATTTGGTTTCTATATCAAGACAGGTATAGGATGTTTGGTCTTCCAGGTAGTTGGAAGGTACAGGGCTGCAGCCAAGTGGACAGCCAGGATAGAGACGTTCTCTGTCCTTATGGTTATGTATTATTACTGTGTTTGTTATGTATGTATACGGCTGGCCCACACCTTTGGTGGTGCCAGTATTTTATTTTGGAGGAAAACATTATTCTGTTTTATGTGTGTTGCCATTATTAGTTAGGATTAGATAATCATTTCTTTTGTTTGAGGCAATGGGTCAGTTATTGTGGAGTTAAATCTTGGTTGTGGAGTAATGTTCATGATAGGCCAGGGGTTTGGATAAGAAAAGTGTGTGTAAATTTCTTTACACAAAATTTCTTAATTTCCGAGGAAGGGGAGTTGTAATGATCTGGTGCTCAGATCATTGGTTCTCCCTTCCCCCTCTCCCCTCCCCTTTTTTCCTTCCCCCTTCTCCCCTCCCCTTACCCGTCATTCGTCTTCCCCTTCACACCCCCCCCCCTGTAGCCCATTTGTCAAGGTCCAAGGAGTTGACCTGAGGGGTTGTGCAGCCGACCTCTGTGATACCTTGCGTCTCCACGCAATCCTCCCCACTCGTTCCCCTCTCCATCTCCTCTCCCCCCTCTCATCCCCCTCTCATCCCTCTCTTTCCCCTCTCAACGGTCCCTTACCCATACCAGGCGAGTCAAGTGTCCCTACCCTTTATCTGGCTGGAGACGGGCTGGAACATAAATAATCAGTTTTGGTAAACATTGCTCGGGAGGTGCACTAGTTGCCTTGTTCCCATCGCACAGCCGGGGAGTACTGACTCAATCTTCAGGAATTCATGTAGCCTTCCACGGCACCTCAGGGTAGATGATTGGCGGAGATAAGAGCCAAGTCCTTATTGGCCCTAGAGAGCCAGACCTCAGGCCTAAGTGTAAAATGGTTGGCCAATGCCAAAATAATGGGTGGAGCCTGGGGCTGTATTAGATGGTGGGAGGTGTAATCCTTCCCAGCAATAAGCTGGTAAAACAAAATTTCATTTAGTGTGTCTTGGGAGTTTTTCGGGACTGGAGGGCAAGCCAGCCCGCACCCACGGGGCTGAGGGCCGCCATCAACATCTTGGCCGCAGTGTGCGATTGAAGGTAGTGTGCTCCTACGTTTCTTGCATATAGTATTGCATTTCCATTGCCTCTTTTATTTTGGTAGATGTTATTAGAGTAGGCTATATGTCAATTGTGATTTAATATACAGTTACCATAAATAAATAATTGTTAATTTCATCTTGGTGAGTTATCTGTCCCCTTGTGGTAATATATGTTATTCATGCGATTTTCATGTGCTGTGTTAGAACTTCCCTGTGTTTCTCCATTCTTAGGAATAATAAAGTAAAGCGAGAACCTCCCCCGTTCAGTTCCATAAGACTAAACTAATCCATTCAATTTCAATCACTGGTCCGTTGAGTTCCCTGATTATCGAGTCCCTTCCTTCCTGGGGACCGATAATTATAGACACATTCATTCCTTGGAAGGTGGTGGCAGTGAAAAAAGGGTAGATTAATAATCCCTTTCCTTGTGATATTCCTCATTTAATATTCAGCTTATATTCGTGACAGTCCAGCGAGGGGTCATGCTGGTCTGTTATTAGTGTTTGCTGGTTATTAAGTGTGGACAGAGATATTACAATAAATGATTTAATAATATTTCAATTAGGGTATATTACCATTACTATGGTAGTAGGCCTTACAAGACTGAGGTACCCATTACAATAGCAGACGTTACAATGGTAGAAGACATTACAATATTGAAGGTTTCACTGGTATTTCAGCACCCCTAACTGATCTGACAAAGAAAAATGCAAAGTTTGTGTGGAAATCTGAGCATGATGAAGCCTATCGCAAACTGAAGGACCAACTAATCATGACACCGGTATTGGCTATTCCTGATTTTGAGAAAGAGTGGGAGCTGCACACTGATGCCAGCGGCATAGCTATTGGCGGGTGCTTAATTCAGCGAGATGCAGATAATTTACCCCATCCGGTAGCCTATTTCAGTAGAAAGGTCAAAGGACCTGAAGTTCGTTATTAAGTTACGGATTGGGAACCACTGGCAGTAGTAGAATCAGTTAGGTATTTCGAGACTTGCCTATTTCAGCGGCACTTTGTAATTTACACAGACCATCGAGCGTTGACGCACATCTTTAAGAAGCGAACAAAATGCCCAAGAATGTCACGCTGGTCTCACAAACTTTCGGCCCACTCATTCCAGATTTTGTACAAGCTTGGTCCAGCACATGTTGTGCCTGATACGCTAAGTAGAAACATAGCGTCGGTTAAAGTTAATGAAAATATTGAAACAATTCCATCAGATAAAATGAGAGAATACCTGATGAGCGAGCCTAGATGGAAAGAAATTATTGAGTATTTAGAAGGAGGAAAATACCCCCCCCCAAAAAAAAAATAAAGAATTTGCCTATTTATGATTTTGAGATGAAACAGGGCGTCCTGTATTACGTTAACACTTCGGTCCGGGCATGACGCAATGCTGCGTCATCCGTTTACTGTCGGTAGTCACGGGGATGACGCAATGCTGCGTCATCCACTAAAATAATCGCCAAATATCAGGTAATTATCCAATTTTTTGGGGACTGATTTTAAAATGCGCGTCTATGTGTTCCCTACACGCCTATGTCATGTTCAACACACAACACTGAGGTGGTAAGTACAAAAAATTGTATTATTTTGTATATATTTTTTGTTTTGTTCATACTTTCGCGTATTGTACTGGCAATATTGTTCTTCAATTGGCCCTTATATGCACATATCCATCTAAAGCATTCTATTAGGAACAATTTCATACCTAAATGAGCGCTGTAACACGAAAATTGAGATTAGCAAAAAGTAATAATACTAAACATTTGTGGGCAGGAATTGGGAGTGTAACTGGAAGGCGTCTGGGCGCTCACTAGCGGCTAACGCATGGCCCGTCTTCAACTCGTCGGCGGTTGGAGCATGACCAGGTTTTTTATTTTATATGCTAATATTCCTCTAGAGAATTCTATTGCTAACCCATTGATACCAAAATGAAAGACCTAGGACGAAAATTGAGGTGACCAGAGTGAAAAGAGTGAACACATTTTATCGCTTTTGCGCGCTCCTGGGTGAAAACTCCTAGCCAGGCTTTTGGAGTTTATATGTATTTAGTGCTGTAGAGAATTCTATTGCGAACACAATGATATCAAATTTAATCTCATAGGACGAGAATTGAGGTAACAAAGTTGAAGAGAGTATACACTTTTCAGAATTACCGCGCGCTCCCATGAAACGATGGGACCCACATCGCATAGTTGAGGGGTGGCGCGGAGGGTGCAAAGTGTTTTATTAATAGCCAGAATGATAGGGCAGTATTTCAACTAGTTATTCCGGACGCGATGCGGTCATCAGCATTAAAGCTTGCGCATGCATCTAAAATTGCAGGGCATCCGGGGGTCTTTAAAACCCACTTAAAGGCAACGTCTCTATTTTATTTCCCAGGGTTACTTTCTGAGGTAATCCAATATGTGAAGACATGCAACCAGTGCCAGAGGAGGAAAGGCACCCTTAAGGTACAAGCCCCACTTCAGGAATTTCCTGAAATTTGTGAACCTTTAGACCGTGTGGGGGTCGATTTGATTGATTTACATCACAGTCATTCAGGGAATAGATACGTGTTGGTGCTAGTTGTTCAAGTTCAAGTTCAAGTATGTTTATTGAGATAAGCAAGAAATACAGCTCAAAGGGATAGAGTAGCTTAGGCTATTTCTACCCCCTAAGGTGCTAGTTGACCATTTGTCTAGGTACACTACACTAGTTGCATTACCTCAGAAGGATTCTCGTACGGTTGCAGATGCGTTCTTGCGTAGGTTTGTTACTGTATTCGGACCTCCTAAAGTTTTAGTCTCTGACCGGGGTCAAGAATTCAATGGGAATATATTTAGGGAAGTTTGTAAGATTTTAGAGACAACTTCGGCTTTTACAACAGCCTACCACCCACAAGCAAACAGAATGATGGAACGGACTAATCATTCAGTCAAGGATATGCCTGCAATCCTTGCTGAACATGACGCGAACTCTTGGGATGAACACCTACCCTATGTTCAATTAGCCTTGAATACTGCCATCCACCAATCGATTAACACCCAACCCCTTCATTTGTTTACTGGTAAATCATGCAATTTCCCCTCAGGTCTGCTTAATAGACATAATGTTGCATACGGGGAGGACTATCCTTCAGAGGTCCTTGGAAAAATGAGAAATGCATGGAATATTGCAGCTGAAGCGTCCAAGAAAGCACGGAATCGGTATGCTCATTTTTATGACAAGAAAGTGCACCCTCTCGAGTTGAAGGAAGGAAGCCTCGTATTGAGAGTGAATGAGGCTGCGCCCGCCAATCACAGTAGGAAACTTGCTCCGAGGTGGCGAGGCCCGTATAGAGTAGTTAAAAGGGCGAGGCCGGTTAATCTTGTCATAAAAGGAGTATTCGAGGACTAGGTGGAAAGGACAATTCATGTAAATAAATTGAAACAATATCATGCTAGAGAGGAATTAGAACTGCCTTCAGCGGGTCTAGTTCCTGACTCAGCAGTGCTGACTCATGGCTTCACCGACGAGTCAGAGGATGAGGATGACCCTCTGTCATCGATCGTCAGTAGTCAGGTGCAGTCTCGCCACCCTATGGTGACGAGATCTCGCGCTATGCAGTAAAGTTACTTCCTTAGTTAGTATATTTTAGTATGCATTATATTTTGTTGTAGAGGCAATGAGGTGAACTATTACTATACTTAATTAACTCGGGTAGCAGCTTTTACCGTGCTCTGGGGTTCCACCTCCACCAATCCCAGAGTATATCTATGCTTCCGCTGTGTTGTGTCTGTCTGTTCCCAGGTCTGATTGGTACACCGACCCAGTTGTTCCAGCCACACGTGAACCCTTGTCTGTAAAGACCGATGGGGGAGGCACGTTACACAAAGCCCTCCCCCCACCAGACCCAGTAACCCATTCATCAGTTACTTTGGGGATGAGTGACTATCCAAGAGTCACCCGGCCGACGCCTCACGTCACTAAACGAGGTTGTCAGGGCCAGCGAGCTGTCCAAATAAAGCAGTCACCGGAGGTGCCATACAACGCCGGGGTAGCTGTTTTGAGATCACCACTACCCACCTGCTGCGTCATCAAGACTGCAGCCATTTCAGCAGTGTTGGAGGAGAGGTCAAGAAAACGGAAAGCAAATCGCAGTATTCAAGAGTTTCCCTGGAAGATTAATGATTACGTCATCTGAAGCAACAGAAACCCGGAACTAAGGCGGTCACAGGTGGAAGGCACGGACTCCCTACAGAGTTCCGGGACTCGCCATAGAAGGTCGCAAAATTGTCTCCTTTGGCCTAAAGTCGGCGGTACGAGGGTATACACAGTTGGTGTTTACGGCCTAGTAACCTGGTGACATCAAGAAATGCCTGAGATGACGTGAGCAATGATGGAAGACGAGATTCACCTGTTCTGCAAACAAGCAACCCGCCTCTAAGACTCTCTGACACCACTCCTGTTACGAGACACCGTTGGTACATCCAGTCCTGCTCTGCTGTGATCATCTGCACCGTCGAGTTTAACATCAAGACTGCTGTGTAAACTGTGATTGATATGAAGGCGTGTGAACTGTCGGAAGCAAGATCAATGACTGAAGTAACAGTATTCTACAGCTGTCACTTGGCACTCCGCTCTACTACACTCTGTCGTCATTCAAGAGTACCGGATGGGAGTACAAGAGGACCAGGTATTGACGTCGATGTATGGGAGTATAAGAGGACCAGGTATCGACGTCGACGCATGGGAGAAGCAAGATCGACAACATCACCGTCAGCGACTACATTCAGCGTCCATCAGCATCGATTTTTTTTAATTACTCAATATGAACAATTGGTACAAAATATAAAGTTGGCTCTGAACATCTGTATAAAGAATATCTGGACACTTTTGTTTAAATGTTGAAAAACAGATTTAGAATCACAATACTTTATAAATGTTGGAAAACAGATATAAAATAATTATTCGTGTATAATGATATGGAAACTCTATTCTATAAATTGGTCAGTAATTAAAATCAAAGCCCCTGTGTAATTGTCTAAGCCTAGAGCAAACGGTTATGGAAAATATTGTGTGCTATTTTTTTCAGAATGTTTGAACACACGAGAGGCGGACCAATATAAACATTGACACTCTTACAGTGAGAGCGAACACTTGGCTGTACAGTCAGCTGAAACCTGTGATATAGTGTAGAAGGATTTTTTTTATATATATTTTAGACACATGTAATAAAACTAGGTGTGTTCCTTGAAAATGTCATGGTTGACATTGATTGGGGAGTGGATAGTACATGGATGTGAACTTAGTAGAGTTCAGTGGTACACTCCCGGATGACTGAAAGTTCAGTCGGTAGATATAACTTTTATGTTTTATGGTGGAGCGCAGTGTGTCCTGCTCTAGAGGACACATGAGGTTGGCTAGTGACGAGCCAAGAGATTTTAATAGCTAGTCGTTGCTGTTAGAGTAGGGACGTGTTATTTAGCTATATCAGTTGTGACGGTGTTCCCCCCCTTCTAATTCTCCCACGCCTGCTATAAGAGTCATGTCCACTATTCCCGAGCGTTCTCTACGTTGCAGGCATCAATTGAACATATGTGGGAGAGAACAGTATTCTCCATGAGCAGAGAAATTTGTGAAAGAAGAACATTTTGGCATGTGGGATAGGCCCTTTAGGGAGCCAAAATGGCGCTGGCGAGTCTGTTCTCCCGCCAAAACTGTGTGACGTCAGTGTCGCTAGATTGGTCACCGTCAGCGACGTGCCACTGGGAGCCAATGAAAACCGACTCTGGAAAATGTGACGTCACATAGGCTGGGGGGTCCAGCCGTAGCGGTGCCTTGGCGCGATCAGTCTTTCACGACACGTCCGAGAGGCAGGACGTGCGATCGATCATCCTGTCAGAGTGACGGATTTACCGAACTCCGGTGGATGTAAGCGTCTCCAGTTGTTAGCACGCACTCTGTGAGGTCTTCCTACAACCCAGATGTGGCTCAGATAAGGAATTGACAGAATATTGAGCAACAAGTGCTCCGGAACAGGTGCGTTGCAAGAAGTGGGCCAGGCATCGTCGCGTGTGACGTCCGTGGCAGTCCACCAGTATAAGAGACAGCTTGGTGGTCGGGCCAATCCACCGTGAGTGAACCGGGTTGACCGCCTTGTCAACCAGGTTGAACGTGTGATAGACGATCCTGTCAAGTTTGACAGTAACCCCACCTTCGTGGGAACCCTACGAGTCAACAGTTGGATGCAAGCACGTCGAGAAGTCTTCCCAAATACCTATCGATATATCTAGACGACGAGGGAATTGACAGTGAAATGAGCTTCAAGTGCTCTGAAGTCGGGTGCTGTGCGTGTGGAGCTTAAGCAGTATCGTCTGGGACGGCTGATAACTTCACAGTGACTTCGTAGTGGTGAGAGGCAGTTCCTCTGGGAGTACAGTGACAAGGACTATTTGGGAAACGTGCGACGACCGCCGAGACGTAGGCTGGCTGCCGTAGTTGGGAGGAAAGTTGACGGCCAGGAGACCGACTTCAACCCGGCGACGTACTGTAGGGGTAGAAGCACGGACCTGCAGTGTACAGAAAGCGACGAGACGCGAAAATCCTAAGGCGTTGGCTTGTGTTTCTGGAGGGTTTATGAGGCGAGAGCCTGGACCAGGAGCTACAACCCAACTGTCATCCTAGGATAGGTGAAGTAGGTGTTTACAGTTACCCTCCCATTTCCCTTTTAGTTAGCTATATATTTTCTTGTCAGGATATTTTATATGTCGTGAGCAAGTTTCACTTGAGCCTAAGTCACAGAGAGCACAGTGTGTGGTGAGGCTACCCAGAGCGCTCACAGTATCAGTTTACATATATATCTCTGTGGGTGTGTGCAAGCACCAAGATTCATTAAGGAATTTACTGTGACTATTATTAATTTCCTGTGATTATTATTATTATATATATTGGTAGTAAACCAGATATTGGTGTTAGGCTATGAGCCTAGAATTTATTGATATAAATGCCTGTGTATTGATCTCCAAAATTTATTGATATAAATGCCTGTGTATTGATCTCTATGATTTATTGATATAAATGCCAGTGTGTTGATCTCCATGATCTATTAATATAAATGCCTGTGTGTTGATCTCCATGATTTATATATATATATGCCTGTAATTTGATTACTGATTTATCTATGTACATGCCTGTGTACTGAATAGTATCATATACGTGAAGTGATTGCCAGTGATAAATCTTTAAGAGAAAGTATAGATTTAAAGATAAGTTCAGTGATCAAGCGAGTGCATTCACAGTAAATATTATTAAGAATAGAGTAATCTTTTGGTACGGTGAAAAGTCACTGTGAATGCAGTGTGAATAAGATATTAATGGTGAGACCAGTGAAGTGGTGTATCGCAACCCAGTGAAATCATAAGTATGCCATGTGAATGTTAATCACAGTGTTTCGCGAGAAGTTAAATAAACGGGGATCGTGATAGAATTAGAAAACAAGTACTAGTCTGTTCTCACGGTCGCGAGGGCCCCGGTCAGCTGATGTCTGACAGGTGACGCAGGGGCTGCCGGATGTTGCCATATCGGTGCGCTCCAGATTATTCTGCTACGGATTGAGCAGTTGTCATACATTGTTCCTGATACATTGATGCATATATATTTATCGTTGTCTTTTAAGTAAAATACCAAAACTCTTTGGTGTTTGATA
The DNA here is from genome assembly GCA_020271785.1 of Procambarus virginalis. Lineage (NCBI taxonomy): Eukaryota > Metazoa > Arthropoda > Malacostraca > Decapoda > Cambaridae > Procambarus > Procambarus virginalis. The sequence continues at coordinate 8,972 of WNGS01117294.1, forward strand.
TCATCCCCTCCATTTATCTTGTGACCGTGTAAGGAAGTAAAACAGAGTGACTTGCCTGAGACCACACTATTTGAAATTGCTCTTACCACAATTACCACAATTACACCTCACCACTGCTGTGTTACTGGACACCTAAAAACACCAGTTGGCAACCTTGAAGGCTGTGTAAGAGTTCTGTGTCGGGGCGGGCCACAGATTGAGGGAACGATCTGTGCCCCCACTCATCTTGCAACTTAAGGCCGGTTGTGAGATCGACTGGGGTACTCTCCGGGGCGTGCAGTGGAGCCTAGAGGATCGAGGGAAGACCCGTAGAACGACGGTGAGTAAGGGTTATTGTCGGAGCAACCACCTGGAGAGGAGATCCAGTCTACCGTTGCTTTAACCCTTCACTAACAAGAACCGTGACACCCCGACATTGGCGACCTTGCCAGGATTACGAGCAAGATCAAGGTTGTAATTGTGGTATTAGATATCAGGCCTAAGTTTTCACTCGCAGTCACAAGTTGGAGGACAGGATGACAGCGGTCATGAATTTTAGAAGTTCGGAGAGAGACCTTGCTAGAGCCCAGAAGTACATTGATACAGGGGATGATGAAATCTTGCAAGAGTGTACCCAGGAACAACTTTGGTTGATCGCTAAAATGTATGGTGTTAGGTTGAAGTCAGATAGGGCGTCTGGTAAACGAAAGGAAATCAGGGCAATAACACAAATAGACAGAGTAAGCATGTTCTGCAAAACTCAGGACGAGAAGATTCTAGACACGTGCACTGGGAGGCAGATAAGGATGTTGGAAGACCATTTCGGCCTAAAGGGTAGGCATGGTAAGGTAGAGGATAGACGCGATGCACTGCGGACTTGGTTAAGGAAACAAGAAGCAGAAAGAGAAGCACAGGCACAGCTGAAGCGCGAGGAAGCAGAGCGAGAAGCACAGCTGCGCAGAGAAGAAAGAGAAGCACAGCTGAAGCGCGAGGAAGCAGAAAGAGAGGCACAGCTGCGCAGAGAAGAACGAGAAGCTCAGCTGAAGCGCAAAGAAGCACAGCTGCGTAGAGAAGAATCCAATAGGTTGGAAGAAATTTCAGTGGAAACCGATGATGCGCCAAGTGACGAAGGAATTAATGTAAACTCAAGTAGCAGCAGGGAAAGCAGCCTTGAGAGGCGCGAGGTGAAACCAAAATTGGAACCAGGAGACAATGAGGTGCAGCTGCAACGTGAAGAGAGGCAGGCTCGGCTTGAGCAAGAGAAAGCCAAAGCCGAGCAGGAGCGAGCTAAAGCTGAGCAAGAGAAAGCTAAAGCCGAACAAGAAAAGGCTAAAGCTGAACAGGAAAAATTTAAAGTTGAACAAGAGAGAGCCAAGGCCGAACAAGAAACGGCCAAGGCTGAACTGGCTATGATAAAGATGGAGGCCGCTAAAGCAGAACAAGAGAGAATTAAGACGGCACGAAGGGAGAACAGATTGAAGAATTTTAATAAATGGGCGGATAAACGTAAGTACCCTAAAACTCAGAAGAGAAGGTCGGACGGATGGAGGACGGGACCGAGTTCTCCCAGGTCCTACCCCTCGAATGGAGACAGCAGAGGACAGAAGAGTGCTGTGGAACCGCCGAAGAAGTCACCGAGGGAGAGCTCAAGAGATCTTGTTATCGTTACGGCCGGAGATGCTGAGCATGAGTCTTTGGAAGGCGCAAGAGAAGTCCGCGTAAGAAGAAGGATCCGCTGTTTCAACTGCGGGTTAATAGGACACATGGCGCGCGAATGCAGACGTCCTAAGCAGCGGGGTTACGTTGCTTTTGTACGGGTAGAGGACCAGTTAGCCGAAGGAGTGCGGGATGGACCCGTACTTAGGAAGGAAAAGGCTAACCCATTCGTGCGTGAGGGAACTGTAAGGGTGGGGGACGCAGACCCCATCCCGGTAATGATGCTGAGAGATACTGGGGCTGAATTTACCCTGGTGAGCAGAACCCTTTTCCCTGAGTGTCACGAGAATACCTGTGTAGGTGAGGCAAGTGTGGACACTGTGGGAGGCCCAGTGCAGATGCCCCTACACCGGGTAACCCTGAGTTCAGATTATGGATGCCAAACCCTAGTAGTGGGGGTCTGTGCATCGATGCCCAAGATGGAGGCACAAGTCATTTTGGGAAATGACGCATGTGGAGGACGTGTCCTACCGAACCTCGTGAAGGACGAGGAGTGCTCGGAGCACTTCATGAAAAAAGGCGGAGTGTTCGACGCCTGCGGGGACGAGAAAGGAATCGCCATGGAGGCGTTCCCTGTCTGTGCTGTAATTCCGAGGCAGTGCGAAGGACGAGGAGGGCGTGGATCTGATAAGGCCGACGAGGAGACGTCCGACGGCCTGGAAAATGATCACCTCGTCATGGAACCCGGAGAGCGAGTGGAGGGCGAAGGCAGCCCAGATGGTGAGGTACAGGGGACCCTCACCGGTTCTCCAGGGGGTGGATCGCACTCGTCTCGAGGAGATGCAGCAGGCAGAATTCCCCAAGTTGATTTGTAAGGCCAAAGGAGGACGTGTTGGTCCCGAGAAAGCTACTCACTTTAACAGGCAAGAAGGCATATTAGTAAGACAGTGTAAACCTGTAAGGATGGAGGTCGGAAAAGCCTCTCCAGGTACGAGAGACCAAGTAGCGTTGCCAGCCAAGTGCAGAGCGGCAGTGTTGAGTCCGTTGCACGCTGTTGACTCTGCGGGTCACCTAGGGATGACCACGATGCGACGTTCAACGTCGAGAGAAGTGGCTGGGCAACTACAACATCTTTTCTCTTGGGTGAGGAGGCCCAGGGAAAATCAGGCTGACAGTGGAAAAATATTCCGGTCTGAATGTGTCAGACGAACATGACGAGTTGGGGAGTGATGCAGATTCGGTCGTCGCCCTACCGATCGCAGTCGAAGGGGGCGATCAGAAGATTCCACTCCACCTCAGAGACAGCTCTGAGAATGTTCTGCATAGGGCAGGAAGACGAGTGGGAAGAGACGGTGGACCCCGTTTTGTTGGCCATTCGCAAGCAGTGGCAGAACCGTTAAACTTCTCACAGTTCCAGCTGGTGAACGGACGTGAGGTGTGGAGCCCTCGGTCTGTAGTAGGTAAGCAGTGGACGCCAAGGATGACCTTGAAGACGGTCTGCAGACACATGAGGAGTGTCACACATTGGCGGCTGCAATACTGGCTGGAAGCCAAGATTTTCAGTGGCAAGGGCCAAGTAGTCGCAGATGCTTAGTCCCGCATGCACTAACCAGACATGACTCTTATTTTAAGGGGAGGGGTATGTGACGGTGTTCCCCCCTTCTAATTCTCCCATGCCTGCTGTAAGAGTCATGTCCACTATTCCCGAGCGTTCTCTACGTTGCAGGCATCAATTGAACATATGTGGGAGAGAACAGTATTCTCCATGAGCCGAGAAATTTGTGAAAGAAGAACATTTTGGCCAGTGGGATAGGCCCTTTAGGGAGCCAAAATGGCGCTGGCGAGTCTGTTCTCCCGCCAAAACTGTGTGACGTCAGTGTCGCCAGATTGGTCACCGTCAGCGACGTGGCACTGGGAGCCAATGAAAACCGACTTTGGAAAATGTGACGTCACATAGGCTGGGGGGTCCAGCCGTAGCGGCGCCTTGGCGCGATCAGGCTTTCACGACACGTCCGAGAGGCAGGACGTGTGATCGGTCATCCTGTCAGAGTGACGGATTTACCGAACTCCGGTGGATGTAAGCGTCTCCAGTTGTTAGCGCGCACTCTGTGAGGTCTTCCTGCAACCCAGATGTGGCTCAGATAAGGAATTGACAGAATATTGAGCAACAAGTGCTCCGGAACAGGTGCGTTGCAAGAAGTGGGCCAGGCATCGTCGCGTGTGACGTCCTTGGCAGTTCACCAGTATAAGAGACAGCTTAGTGGCCGGGCCAATCCACCGTGAGTGAACCGGGTTGACCGCCTTGTCAACCAGGTTGAACGTGTGATCGACGATCCTGTCAAGTTTGACAGTAACCCCACCTTCGTGGAACCCTACGAGTCAACAGTTGGATGCAAGCACGTCGAGAAGTCTTCCCAAATACCTAGCGATATATCTAGACGACGAGGGAATTGACAGTGAAGTGAGCTTCAAGTGCTCTGAAGTCGGGTGCTGTGCGTGTGGAGCTTAAGCAGTATCGTCTGGGACGGCTGATAACTTCACAGTGACTTCGTAGTGGTGAGAGGCAGTTCCTCTGGGAGTACAGTGACAAGGACTATTGGGAAACGTGCGACGACCGCCGAGACGTAGGCTGGCTGCCGTAGTTGGGAGGAAAGTTGACGGCCAGGAGACCGACTTCAACCCGGCGACGTACTGTAGGGGAAGAAGCACGGACCTGCAGTGTACAGAAAGCGGCGAGACGCGAAAATCCTAAGGCGTTGGCTTGTGTTTCTGGAGGGTGTACGAGGCGAGAGCCTGGACCAGGAGCTACAACCCAACTGTCATCCTAGGATAGGTGAAGTAGGTGTTTACAGTTACCCTCCCATTTCCCCTTTAGTTAGCTATATATTTTCTTGTCAGGATATTTTATATGTCGTGAGCAAGTCTCACTTGAGTCTAAGTCACAGAGAGCACAGTGTGTGGTGAGGCTACCCAGAGCGCTCACAGTATCAGTTTACATATATATCTCTGTGGGTGTGTGCAAGCACCAAGATTCATTAAGGAATTTACTGTGACTATTATTAATTTCCTGTGATTATTATTATTATATATTGGTAGTAAACCAGATATTGGTGTTAGGCTATGAGCCTAGAATTTATTGATATAAATGCCTGTGTATTGATCTCCAAATTTATTGATATAAATGCCTGTGTATTGATCTCTATGATTTATTGATATAAATGCCTGTGTGTTGATCTCCATGATCTATTGATATAAATGCCTGTGTTTGATCTCCATGATTTATATATATATATATATATATATGCCTGTAATTTGATTACTGATTTATCTATGTACATGCCTGTGTACTGAATAGTATCATATACGTGAAGTGATTGCCAGTGATAAATCTTTAAGAGAAAGTATAGATTTAAAGATAAGTTCAGTGATCAAGCGAGTGCATTCACAGTAAATATTATTAAGAATAGAGTAATCTTTTGGTACGGTGAAAAGTCACTGTGAGTGCAGTGTGAATAAGATATTAATGGTGAGACCAGTGAAGTGGTGTATCGCAACCAGTGAAATCATAAGTATGCCATGTGAATGTTAATACAGTGTTTTGCGAAAAGTTAAATAAACGGGGATCGTGATAGAATTAGAAAACAAGTACTAGTCTGTTCTCACGGTCGCGAGGCCCCGGTCAGCTGATATCTGACAGGTGACGCAGGGCTGCCGGATGTTGCCATATCGGTGCGCTCCAGATTATTCTGCTACGGATTGAGCAGTTGTCATACATTGTTCCTGATACATTGATGCATATATATTTATCGTTGTCTTTTAAGTAAAATACCAAAACTCTTTGGTGTTTGATATCATCCCCTCCATTTATCTTGTGACCGTGTAAGGAAGTAAAACAGAGTGACTTGCCTGAGACCACACTATTTGAAATTGCTCTTACCACAATTACCACAATTACACCTCACCACTGCTGTGTTACTGGACACCTAAAAACACCAGTTGGCGACCTTGAAGGCTGTGTAAGAGTTCTGTGTCGGGGCGGGCCACAGATTGAGGGAACGATCTGTGCCCCCACTCATCTTGCAACTTAAGGCCGGTGTGAGATCGACTGGGGTACTCTCCGGGGCGTGCAGTGGAGCCTAGAGGATCGAGGGAAGACCCGTAGAACGACGGTGAGTAAGGGTTATTGTCGGAGCAACCACCTGGAGAGGAGATCCAGTCTACCGTTGCTTTAACCCTTCACTAACAAGAACCGTGACACCCCGACACTTCCCCCCCAGGGGATTCGACCATGTGCTTGGGGTCAGGTCCCTACCGTGTGTTTCTCGAAATTCTGGGTCATGCCTACAAAGCTAGTTTGTTACAACCCCCCACCCCCCCGCACAAGGAACTTAGTAAACCTTGCTAATTTGTTCAAAATAATGAGGTTTAGTATCCAAACCCACAATAAACTCAACTCTTGCCTCAAACAAAAGCTAACCTAACTAAGAAAATTTTGACAATCATCAGATTGTCCAACAACATCATAATAAACATGTTCAATGTCATAAATGTCTCGGCTGTCAACTGACAGCCTGTCAACAGCAATCCTCCAACATCAGGAAACATACATCCTACCTTTACTGTGTCGGGGTGTCACGGTTCTTGTTAGTGAAGGGTTAAAGCAACGGTAGACTGGATCTCCTCTCGGTGGTTGCTCCGACAATAACCCTTACTCACCGTCGTTCTACGGGTCTTCCCTCGATCCTCTAGGCTCCACTGCACGCCCCGGAGATTACCCCAGTCGATCTCACAACCAGCCTTAAGTTGCAAGATGAGTGGGGGCACGATCGTTCCCTCAATCTGTGGCCCGCCCCGTCACCGATCTCTTACACAGCCTTCAAGGTCGCCAACTGGTGTTTTAGGTGTCCAGTAACACAGCACTGGTGAGGTGTAATTGTGGTAATTGTGGTAAGAGCAATTTCAAATAGTGTGGTCTCAGGCAAGTCACTCTGTTTTACTTCCTTACACGTTCACAAGATAAATGGAGGGGATGATATCAAACACCAAAGAGTTTTGGTATTTTACTTAAAAGACAACGATAAATATATTGCATCAATGTATCAGGAACAATGTATGACAACTGCTCAATCTGTAGCAGAATAATCTGGAGCGCACCGATATGGCAACATCCGGCAGCCCCTGCGTCACCTGTCAGACATCAGCTGACCGGGGCCCTCGCGACCGTGAGAACAGACTAGTACTTGTTTCTAATTCTATCACGATCCCCGTTTATTTAACTTCTCGCAAAACACTGTGATTAACATTCACATGGCATACTTATGATTTCACTGGGTTGCGATACACCACTTCACTGGTCTCACCATTAATATCTTATTCACACTGCACTCACAGTGACTTTTCACCGTACCAAAAGATTACTCTATTCTTAATAATATTTACTGTGAATGCACTCGCTTGATCACTGAACCTATCTTTAAATCTATACTTTCTCTTAAAGATTTTTCACTGGCAATCACTTCACGTATATGATACTATTCAGTACACAGCATGTCATAGATAAATCAGTAATCAAATTACAGGCATATATATATAATATATATATATAAATATAAATATTTAATATAATTTATTTTCATGGAGATCAACACACAGGCATTTATATTAATAGATCATGGAGATCAACACACTGGCATTTATATCAATAAATCATAGAGATCAATACACAGGCATTTATATCAATAAATTTTGGAGATCAATACACAGGCATTTATATCAATAAATTCTAGGCTCATAGCCTAACACCAATATCTGGTTTACTACCAATATATATAATAATAATAATCACAGGAAATTAATAATAAGTCACAGTAAATTCCTTATGAATCTTGGTGCTTGCACACACCCACAGAGATATATATGTAAACTGATACTGTGAGCGCTCTGGGTAGCCTCACCAGACACAGTGCTCTCTGTGACTTAGGCTCAAGTGAGACTTGCTCACGACATATAAATATCCTGACAAGAAAATATATAGCTAACTAAAGGGGAAATGGGAGGGTAACTGTAAACACCTACTTCACCTATCCTAGGATGACAGTTGGGTTGTAGCTCCTGGTCCAGGCTCGCCTCGTACACCCTCCAGAAACACAAGCCAACGCCTTAGGATTTTCGCGTCTCGCCGCTTTCTGTACACTGCAGGTCCGTGCTTCTTCCCCTACAGTACGTCGCCGGGTTGAAGTCGGTCTCCTGGCCATCAAATTTCCTCCCAACTACGGCAGCCAGCCTACGTCTCGGCAGTCGTCGCACGTTTCCCAAATAGTCCTTGTCACTGTACTCCCAGAGGAACTGCCTCTCACCACTACGAAGTCACTGTGAACTTATCAGCCGTCCCAGACGATACTGCTTAAGCTCCACACGCACAGCACCCGACTTCAGAGCACTTGAAGCTCCTTCACTGTCAATTCCCTCGTCGTCTAGATATATCGATAGGTATTTGGGAAGACTTCTCGACGTGCTGCATCAACTGTTGACTCGTAGGGTTCCACGAAGGTGGGGTTACTTTCAAAATTGACAGGATCGTCGATCACACGTTCAACCTGGTTGACAAGGCGGTCAACCCGGTTCACTCACGGTGGATTGGCCCGGCCACTAAGCTGTCTCTTATACTGGTGGACTGCCACGGACGTCACACGCGACGATGCCTGGCCAACTTCTTGCAACGCACCTGTTCCGGAGCACTTGTTGCTCAATATTCTGTCAATTCCTTTTCTGAGCCACATCTGGGTTGTAGGAAGACTTCACAGAGTGCGCGCTAACAACTGGAGACGCTTACATCCACCGGAGTTCGGTAAATCAGTCACTCTGACAGGATGACCGATCGCACGTCCTGCCTCTCGGACGTGTCGTGAAAGCCTGATCGCGCCAAGGCGCCGCTACGGCTGGACCCCCCGCCTATGTGACGTCACATTTTCCAGAGTCGGTTTTCATTGGCTCCCAGTGGCACGTCGCTGACGGTGACCAATCTGTGTCACTGACGTCACACAGTTTTTGGCGGGAGAACAGACTCGCCAGCGCCATTTTGGCTCCCTAAAGGGCCTATCCCACTGGCCAAAATGTTCTTCTTTCACAAATTTCTCGGCTCATGGAGAATACTGTTCTCTCCCACATATGTTCAATTGATGCCTGCAACGTAGAGAACGCTCGGGAATAGTGAACATGATTCTTACAGCAGGCGTGGGAGAATTAGAAGGGGGGGACACCCGTCACATACCCCTCCCCTTAAAATAAGAGTCATGTCTGGTTAGTGCATGCGGGACTAAGCATCTGCAACTACTTGGCCCTTGCCACTGAAAAATCTTGGCTTCCAGCCAGAATTGCAGCCGCCAATGTGTGACACTCCCTCATGTGTCTGCAGACCGTCTTCAAGGTCATCCTTGGCGTCCACTGTCTACCTACTACGACCGAGGGCTCCACACCTCACGTCCGTTCAACAGCTGGAACTGTGAGAAGTTTAACGGTTCTGCCACTGCTTGACGAACGACCAACAAAACGGGGTCCACCGTCTCTTCCCACTCGTCTTCCTGCCCTATGCAGAACATTCTCAGAGCTGTCTCTGAGGTGGAGTGGAATCTTCTGATCGCCCCCTTCGACTGCGATCGGTAGGGCAACGACCGAATCGGCATCACTCCCCAACTCGTCATTGTTCGTCTGACGCATTCAGACCGGAATATTTTTTCACTGTCAGCCTGATTTTCCCTGGGCCTTCTCACCCAAGAGAGTAATCGTTGTAGTTGCCCGGCCACTGCTCCCGACGTTGAACGTCCCATCGTGGTCATCCCTAGGTGACCCGCAGAGTCAACAGCGTTTGACGGACTCTACTGCCGCTCTGCACTTGGCTGGCAATGCACTTGGTCTCTCGTACCTGGAGAGTCTTTTCCTACCTCCATCCTTACAGGTTTACACTGCCTTATTATATGCCTTCTTGCCTGTTAAAGTGAGTAGCTTTCTCGGGACCAACGTCCTCCTTTGGCCTTACAAATCAACTTGGGGAATTCTGCCTGCTGCATCTCCTCGAGACGAGTGCGATCCACCCCTGGAGAACCGGTGGGGTCACCTGTACCTCACCATCTGGGCTGCCTTCGCCCTCCACTCGCTCTCCGGGTTCCATGACGAGGTGATCATTTTCCAGGCCGTCGGACGTCTCCTCGTCGGCCTTATCAGATCCACGCCCTCCTCGTCCTTCGCACTGCCTCGGAATTACAGCACAGACAGGGAACGCCTCCATGGCGATTTCCTTTCTCGTCCCCAGCAGGCGTCGAACACTCCGCCTTTTTTCATGAAGTGCTCCGAGCACTCCTCGTCCTTCACGAGGTTCGGTAGGACGCGTCCTCCACATGCGTCATTTCCCAAAATGACTTGTGCCTCCATCTTGGGCATCGATGCACAGACCCCCACTACTAGGGTTTGGCATCCATAATCTGAACTCAAGGTCACCCCGTGTAGGGGCATCTGCACTGGGCCTCCCACAGTGTCCACACTTGCCTCACCTACACGGTATTCTCGTGACACTCAGGGAAAAGGGTTTCTGCTCACCAGGGTAAATTCGCCCCAGTATCTCTCAGCATCATTACCGGGATGGGGTCTGCGTCCCCCACCCTTACAGTTCCCTCACGCACGAATGGGTTAGCCTTTTCCTTCCTAAGTACGGGTCCATCCCGACTCCTTCGGCTAACTGGTCCTCTACCCGTACAAAGCAACGTAACCCCGCTGCTTAGGACGTCTGCATTCGCGCGCCTTGTGTCCTATTAACCCGCAGTTGAAACAGCGGATCCTTCTTCTTACGCGGACTTCTCTTGCGCCTTCAAAGACCATGCTCAGCATCTCCGGCCGTAACGATAACAAGTTCTCTTGAGCCCTCCCTCGGTGACTTCTTCGGCGGTTCCACAGCACTCTTCTGTCCTCTGCTGTCTCCATTCGAGGGGTAGTACTTGGGAGAACTCGGTCCCGTCCTCCATCTGTCCGACCTTCTCTTCTGAGTTTTGGGTACTTACGTTTATCCGCCCATTTATTAAAATTCTTCAATCCGCTCTCCCTTCGTGCCGTCTTAATTCTCTGCTTGTTCTGCTTTAGCGCCTCCATCTTTATCATAGCCGGTTCAGCCTTGGCCGTTTCTGGTTCGGCCTTGGCTCTCTCTTGTTCAACTTTAAATTTTTCCTGTTCAGCTTAGCCTTTTCTTGTTCAGCTTTAGCTTTCTCTTGCTCAGCTTTAGCTCGCTCCTGCTCGGCTTTGGCTTTCCTTGCTCAGCCGAGCCTGCCTCTCTTCCGTTGCAGCTGCACCTCATTGTCTCCTGGTTCCAATTTGGTTCACCTCGTCGCCTCTCAAGGCTGCTTTCCCTGTGCTACATGAGTTTACTTAATTCCTTCGTCACTTGGCGCATCATCGGTTTCCACTGAAATTTCTTCCAACCTATTGGATTCTTCTCTACGCAGCTGTGCTTCTTTGCGCTTCAGCTGAGCTTCTCGTTCTTCTCTGCGCAGCTGTGCCTCTCTTTCTGCTTCCTCGCGCTTCAGCTGTGTTTCCTTTTCTTCTCTGCGCAGCTGTGCTTCTCGCTCTGCTTCCTCGCGCTTCAGCTGTGCCTGTGCTTCTCTTTCTGCTTCTTGTTTCCTTAACCAAGTCCGCAGTGCATCGCGTCTATCCTCTACCTTACCATGCCTACCCTTTAGGCCGAAATGGTCTTCCAACATCCTTATCTGCCTCCCAGTGCACGTGTCTAGAATCTTCTCGTCCTGAGTTTTGCAGAACATGCGTACTCTGTCTATTGTGTTATTGCCCTGATTTCCTTTCGGTTACCAGACGCCCTATCTGACTTCAACCTAACACACTACATTTTAGCGATCAACCAAAGTTGTTCCTGGGTACACTCTTGCAAGATTTCATCATCCCCTGTATCAATGTACTTCTTGGCTCTAGCAAGGTCTCTCTCCGAACTTCTAAAATTCATGACCCGCTGTCATCCTGTCCTCCCACTTGTGACTGCGAGTGAAAACTTAGGCCTGATATCTAATACCACAATTACAACCTTGATCTTGCTCGTAATCCTGGCAAGGTCGCCAA
>WNGS01117306.1:0-20630 GCA_020271785.1 Procambarus virginalis
CCGCTCATTGCTGCAATGCTATTGGTCAAATTGTAACTTCTTTTGTGTTGTGTGCCACGAGATGCCCGGCACCCTTGCAAACTCATTCACGTGAGAGAGACCATACGAAGAGGACGTGTTCTGTTCTACCGGCCAATAGACTGATCACCGTCTATCCCTCACCGTCAAGTTAACTCAGCGTCTTTGCGATATACCACACACTCGCCAGAATCACGAGTGGGAATATATTGTTTAGAAGCCTAAGGTGACAAATCTCCAGAGCGAAACAGACTGGTATCAGGTAACCCCTGGTGACAAAGATCGTCGTGAGTGACCTAGAGTGAACTAAGGCAGTGCCGCCGCCTAAGTAATCTGTGTGTGACATTACCACAGTGTACAGTGTAGTGCATGGTACCGCCACTCATCCTGAGCGTGTACCTCAGTACCTCGCGCCCGCCGCCGCCCTCCTACGTGACGCCACCACCTCACGCACCGTCAGTGCCAGTGTGTGCGCGTGTGTCTGTCTGTTAGATTAAGCATACAGCACGCCCTACTCACGAAATCATCTCAAGATAATGCGAGTACCCTCCGTGTCTACGAGCGAAACCAGCTATCAGGCCACCTACGAGTGCTTGTATAAACGAGTCTGAGTGAGTGCGTAAGGAAAGGTACCTTATCTGTAAGTACAAGATCTTGTCATTGTTTTATTGTGTCTGTGTTGATCTGAGGGATCAACCACAGTTCTCACCTTCTTATACCTGTCGCAGGTTATAGGTGAATCGACGGTGAATGCGTGTTTATCTGTGTGGTATCACTGCATTTCATTCGTCTGTGAATGTGAGCTTCACATACACCACACATTTAGTTATTGTGTGATTATTATTGTGTTTATTGCATAGCATCATTACCGAGTATCCGGTTGGAACTCTTGTGATCCCTTTGCATACCGGCAGTTAGGTTGCCGTGTTAGTGATTGGCTGTCAACTGTGTTAAGTTAGGTGTTTCTCCACGAGTGGATACGAGTCGATTAGCTAGACGTCAAGAGTCTCGCTAATGCAACCATAGCTTTGCTGACGCCAATCAAAAGTAAATCAAGCACCCTGTGTATTAGTGGTTAAGTTAGTAAATAAACTACTGTTAAGCTTTATGCGGTGTTTCCGTTGAACCACTTCTGAATACTGCTAATATTACTCCAGCCTTCAGCTCTAGGTGTCTTCAACACCGAGTTGCCTGTAAGTCACTAAACTATAAATTTGATGAGGACCCTAGGAGTCCCTTAAAGTGTTACATCATTGAGGAGATTCCAACGACCAACGTGGAGCAGGACCAGGTGAGGCTAGTCTGAGAAGAGACCCACAAGGACTCTAACTCGACCTTGCTCCCAGGCCCTGTACGGTTGCTCTCGTATTTTCTATTTTGCTAATTCCGACAGCTTCGTGAAGCGTCTGCCACATGTACATTGGCGACGTACGCATTGCAGTCGTGACAGCAAAAAAAAAAGAAAAACCCCCACACACACGCCCCGCACCATTCCCACACGCCTAGCACCATTCCCACACGCCTAGCACCATTCCCACACGCCCAGCACCATTCCCACACGCCTAGCACCATTCCCACACGCCTAGCACCATTCCCACACGCCCCGCACCATTCCCACACGCCCAGCACCATTCCCACACGCCCCGCACCATTCCCACACGCCCCGCACCATTCCCACACGCCCCGCACCATTCCCACACGCCCCGCACCATTCCCACACGCCCCGCACCATTCCCACACGCCCCGGACCATTCCCACACGCCTAGCACCATTCCCACACGCCTAGCACCATTCCCACACGCCCAGCCCCATTCCCACACGCCTAGCACCATTCCCACACGCCCCGCGCCATTCCCACACGCCCAGCACCATTCCCACACGCCCAGCACCATTCCCACACGCCTAGCACCATTCCCACACGCCCCGCGCCATTCCCACACGCCCCGCACCATTCCCACACGCCCCGCACCATTCCCACACGCCCAGCACCATTCCCACACGCCCCGCACCATTCCTACACGCCCAGCACCATTCCCACACGCCCCGCGCCATTCCCACACGCCTAGCACCATTCCCACACGCCCAGCACCATTCCCACACGCCTAGCACTATTCCCACACGCCCCGCGCCATTCCCACACGCCCCGCACCATTCCCACACGCCCCGCACCATTCCCACACGCCCAGCACCATTCCCACACGCCCCGCACCATTCCTACACGCCCAGCACCATTCCCACACGCCCAGCACCATTCCCACACGCCCAGCACCATTCCCACACGCCCCGCACCATTCCCACACGCCCAGCACCATTCCCACACGCCCAGCACCATTACCACACGCCCCGCACCATTCCCACACGCCTAGCACCATTCCAACACGCCCCAGACCATTCCCACTCGCCCCGCGCCATTCCCACACGCCCCGCACCATTCCCACACGCCCAGCACCATTCCCACACGCCCAGCACCATTCCCACACGCCCCGCACCATTCCCACACGCCCAGCACCATTCCCACACGCCCAGCACCATTCCCACACGCCTAGCACCATTCCCACACGCCTAGCACCATTCCCACACGCCCCGCGCCATTCCCACACGCCCTACATAACACACGCTTGACACCACGCTTCTCTAGTGGGATCGCTCCTCCTGGACAATACCCCAGCTGTTTGGCAGTAGCTCAGACTAAAAGCTTACTGAAGCGAGTAACCTGTGGACCGGCCTTGTGGCATATGTCAAGGCGTTATACAGACTGTCACCGAGACGTGTCACCTTGTGCGACACAGTTCTACCTTTAGCTGCTCCCCTGATAACTCTGTTAGAAGGAACTCTTGACACTTACTACTACACCTCTGAGTGTATAGAACTTCTTCACTATTAGCCTTCTGGGGATGTAATTATATATATTATCGTTATATATAATTCATTATGTGGCTCTCACGAAGTGTTTCATTGTGTGACGCACATACATGTAATGCTTCATGGTGTGACGCACATACATGTAATGCTTCATGGTGTGACGCACATACATGTAATGCTTCATGGTGTGACGCACATACATGTAATGCTTCATGGTGTGACGCACATACATGTAGTGCTTCATGGTGTGACGCACATACATGTAATGCTTCATGGTGTGACGCACATACATTTAGTGCTTCATGGTGTGACGCACATACATATAGTGCTTCATGGTGTGACGCACATACATGTAATGCTTCATGGTGTACACGCACATACATGTAGTGCTTCATGGTGTGACGCACATACATATAGTGCTTCATTGTGTGACGCACATACATGTAATGCTTCATGGTGTGACGCTCATACATGTAGTGCTTCATGGTGTGACGCACATACATGTAGTGCTTCATAGTGTGACACACATACATGTAATGCTTCATGGTGTGATGCACATACATGTAGTGCTTCATGGTGTGACGCACATACATGTAATGCTTCATGGTGTGACGCACATACATGTAATGCTTCATGGTGTGACGCACATACATGTAATGCTTCATGGTGTGACGCACATACATGTAATGCTTCATGGTGTGACGTTCATAAATGTAGTGCTTCATGGTGTGACGCACATACATGTAATGCTTCATGGTGTGACGCACATACATGTAATGCTTCATGGTGTGAAGTTCATACATGTAGTGCTTCATGGTGTGACGCAAATACATGTAGTGCTTCATAGTGTGATGCACATTCATGTAGTGCTTCATGGTGTGACGCAAATACATGTAGCGCTTCATAGTGTGATGCACATTCATGTAGTGCTTCATAGTGTGACGCACATTCATGTAGTGCTTCATAGTGTGACGCACATTCATGTAGCGCTTCATAGTGTGACGCACATTCATGTAGTGCTTCATGGTGTGACGCACATTCATGTAGTGCTTCATGGTGTGACGCACATTCATGTAGTGCTTCATGGTGTGACGCACATTCATGTAATGCTTCATGGTGTGACGCACATACATATAGTGCTTCATGGTGTGACGCACATTCATGTAGTGCTTCATGGTGTGACGCACATTCATGTAGTGCTTCATGGTGTGACGCACATTCATGTAGTGCTTCATAGTGTGATGCACATTCATGTAGTGCTTCATGGCGTGTATTCTCTCATATAATACATCTTCCCGTCACTTTTTTCTGTACCTGAATATTTCATTATTTGCCTTTTATTCATTTGTTGGTCCACACACCTTCAGTGTCAACTTGAGGTCTGGTTGTGGCCCACTTGGCCAGCTCATCACCAACCTCCTTCAGCACTAATCCAACCTGAGATGAAATCCCTTTGAACTTAACTTTGTGTTTTTTTTTTACCTCTTTCTCGCTCACTCTTTTCTTACAATCCTTATCTATAGATGAATATTGGATTTCGACTGCTTAATGGCTCGAGTCCTCGGCAATCAGCAAACACGAAAACTTATTTTTCGTCTTGACAGACTTCATCCAAACCCGAAAGAGTCTTAAAATTCAGTTGATGTGGATGAAATATTAATACTGAACTGTTCCATACTCAGTGTATGATTAGAAGTAAAGGGGGGGACTGTATGATGCTAGCAGTCCGCTTGGCGCAGCGGTAAAACACTCGCTCGACGGTTCACGAGCACTTTGGCCTGGGTTTGTATCCTGGCCGGGGAGGATTGACTGGGCACCAATCCTTAACTATACCCATTCACCAAGCAGTGAATGGATACCTGGTTGATAAACGATTTGGCGGGTCGTATTCCCGGGGAAAATTAGGATTAAAAACTTGGTCGAAACACTATGCGTGCTAGTGGCTTTACAAGAAGGTAATAACTCTTGTATATATATAAATAAATAAATGTCTCTTTTCAGGACATCATACCTTGTTCTGCCACCGATCCAACATAATATACCTGCAATTATTTCCTCTTGGTAACCTGTATAACAAGCTTCCGCTCAAGCACCTCAGTTGTCCTGGATCATGCCGCTGCTTTTTTATCTTGAGGAGCACAAGATCTCTGTATATTTTCTGGATCTTCCAGGGAGGAGTTCTATTACACTGCCGAGAGTTTTTGCTGCATTCGCATATATGGTATTCTCTGAGGGGTTTAGTCAATCCTCTTGTGTAACATGTCTGTTTCCTGGAAGTTTGCTCGTCACTTAAGATCCTAACGCTTTGAAAGTGCTTATCATCTCTTGAAGCGAAGATACATTAGTACGTCTAGTATTATCGTTCACACTGCAAATTTAAATATATTTTCGTTACTTCAGCCAGTGACATCCAAGTTTACTTCTTTGACATCCAAGAATAATTCTCATTTATTCGTTATGAATCATTTCCAGTTTTCTCACCTTGCTGTGTGTAAGACAAAATGAGCTCTACAGAGTCTGTGGGAGTAGGTCTCCCAAGATCCTCCCACAGCTGACTTGAATGGCTCATTGCAGTGCACAGATCTTCGTGCACAAAGCCTATTTCCCTTAATCCTGGATAGTTTTCTGGCATGTTGGGTATCTCCAGAATGCCCATTTAACCAGGAATACTTTCGTAATACGTAGGCCGCCGTATGTCCAGGCAGAAAGTAGATACAGGGAGCTAAGCATACTGGCCACCAAGGGTCAGTGAGTACATGCCTGGAGGAGAGCATGGGACCGAGGGGAGACGCCAGCAGCGTCTGACCTCTGGGGTCAACCGGCGCGATGTTGAATAACAGCTATGACGTGTTCATGACATCACTCCTGCTACTGCTCATCGAACGAGCTAATATGATTGGTTCCCGCTCATTTGCTGCAATGCTATTGGTCAATTGTAATTCTTTTGTGTGTGCCCACGAGACGCCCGGAGCTTCAGGCAAGATTCATTCTTGTGAGGGATCTCTTGCAAAGTGGACGTGTTCTGTTCTACCGGCCAATAGACTGAACACCGTTTATTCCTCACCGCCAAGTTAACTCAGCGTCTTTGCGATATACCACACACTCGCCCAGAATCACGAGTGCGAATATATGGTTTAGAAGCTGTGACGGTAATGTGTTGGAAATGGTGGTCGGCAGTCTTCCAAATAGCAGATGTCAATGCTGGGCCACATACATTTAAGTTATAAAAAAAAGGAAAAAAAAGTGACTGCTTGTCTAATAATCTGTGGTAAGGTAAGATACACGAAAACACATAATTTAAAAAAGTACTTTACTTAATCTAGAAAACAAAATAAAATAAAGACAATTCCTTGGCATTTAAAATAATGTAAAAGAAAAACACATAAAATTATATATAACTAATTGAAAAGGGGGAACTGGTTACGTTAACAAAGATAAATGGTGCTGAAATATATGCGCTAGCTATAAAACCTCTTATTTGATCACACGAGGTGGGTCAAATAGGTGTTCACAGCAGGATATATTCTGGCTGTAGAGCTGCAAGGCTCCAACAATGACTGGCGATGATGTGATTGGCGTGGAGCGGGGTGGTGTGTTGGTGCGGCCAATGAGAACACAGGACGGCCGCAAGTCGCTAGTTTGCTGGGAGCAGCAGTTGGCATCGACCAGGTGTGCAGAAGTGGGGGGAAGGAGGGAGTTGCAGGTGCGTGTGGCTGTCTTGATATATACGTTAAGCCACTATAAACGTATCTTGCATATTGTTGAGAACGTGATGAAGTAAGGAAATAGCAGGCTAAATCTCTGATAAGATTATTGTCACAACTCTCCCCCGAAGCCTGCTGTTCCGGTTGAGTCACGTTCACGGGAGATAGAGTGGGAGGTGGAGCTGCCTCTACCTCATGCACTCTAGAGAGGGCGTCAGCGATGATGTTTCATCCCCTTGATGTAGCAGATCTTTAAATTGAAGCCTTGAAGATATAAAGCCCATCGCAGCAGAGTTTGTTATTAATTGGGCTTGATGTAGGAATCTCAGAGGTTGTGGTCCGAATAGATGTAGTGGACCTAGCACCGTGCAGATATGGTGCAAAGTGTTGTAAGCTCAGACGATGGGGAGGAGTTCCTTCTCTATAGTACTGTAGTTTTTCTGATGAGGCTTCAACTTGCAACTGTAGTAGCTGACAGGTAGAACCTCCTCGCCTCGCTGCTGCATTAAGACTTCCGATGCCGGTACCACTGGCGTCGACATGGAGGATGAAAGGTTTCTTGATATCTGGTGAGGCGAGAATAGGATTAGAACAGAGGAGGAATTTGAGTTGTTCGAATGCAACGGTTTGCTCTCTGGTCCAATTATACCGGTGGGACTGGTTAAGGTGATTAATGGGTTGCAACAGTGCTAAAATTCTTCACAAACCTACGGTAATAGGAAGCAAGACCAAGGAAGCGCAGGAGCTGCTTCCTGGTAGTAGGCTGTGGATACTGTGGATTGCTTGAATGTGAATATTTAACGGAGCCAGGCTGCCACTCCCTATAACATGACCCGGTACCGCACTTTACCTTTCGCGAAGGTGGACTTGCCCAGATTGATGGTGAGGCCGGCTTTCAGGAGCTTGTAGAACAATCGTTGTAGCTGGAGCAGGTGTTCGCTCCAGGTGTTGGATGCTACCACGATGTCATCCAAATAGGCGTAGGTGTTGTCTCCAAGCCTGGATGACGCGGTTGACAGCTCTCTGAAAGGTGGCTGGGGCATTGCAGAGTCCAAAGGGAAGGCGATTGTACCTGAAAGCCGAACGGGGTTATAAAGGCGGACAGTACTTAGCTCGCTCCGTTAAACTCACCTGGTAGTAGCCCTTGAGTAAGTCTACCTGAGACAGGTAGCGGCATTACCATGGCATCCAATATGTCGTCTATCCTGGGTATTGGGTAGGCGTCTTTCACTGTGACCTGTTCAACTTCCTATAATCCGTGCACAGACGGATTTTGCCGTGAGGTTTGGGTACCAGGATGCATGGTGAGGCCCAGGGACTCACAGGGGGTAGCCATCCATGGTCCAAGAGATACTGTACCTCAGCCCGCATGACTTCCGTTTGCTAGGGCTGATTCGGTAGAGACGGTTGGCGAATCGGCTGGTGTCAGGTGAGCAGTTGGATGTCGTGCCGAGTCACAACACTCTTGGGGATCATCTCGAAACACTCCTGATTTTCTCTGATGAGTTTGATGAGTGAGCNGGCTTTGGATGCTCATGATGCGTTGTACCTTACAAGGTGCCTGGCCTTGCCCAGACTTACCTATTTCCTCAGGGTGCTCCTTCTTTTAACAGCCCAAATTAACGTAATACGATTCACTCCTAAAGACAATAACTATGAAAGTGTTAAACCTCTCCCTGCAAGATGACCAGTGGACCAAGCAACGCTCCCAGTTAGACTCGGGGGTATAGGTATTCGCAAGGCGACACAGTTAGCATTGCCGGCATTCTTATCCTCGACCAGTGCTACAAGTGAATTAGTGAAGGAAATACTACCAGAATACCTAAGGAACTCCATTGGGATTCGTGATCCCAAATTTGTGGAAGGAGCTGGTCGGTGGGACACACTCGCCAATTCACACACCCGACCAACTTGTCCAAACGACGGTAAACAGGCCAAATGGGATAGCCCCATAGTGGAGAACATCGCCAAAGCATTGCTGGACGTAGCTTCTCAGAAGGACAGAGCGCGTCTCCTAGCTGTGCAAGCCCCCCATGCGGGGACTTCCTGTTGGCAGTCCCTATTCCGCCTTGGGCACCCGCCTGGATCATCGGGCCCTAAATATTGGTGTTGCTCTGCGCCTTGCCGCCC
Organism: Procambarus virginalis; assembly: GCA_020271785.1. NCBI lineage: Eukaryota > Metazoa > Arthropoda > Malacostraca > Decapoda > Cambaridae > Procambarus > Procambarus virginalis. Next base: position 8,715 of record WNGS01117306.1, read on the forward strand.
CTATCTCCACCGAGCACCGGTGTATTTGCGGCCAGGCACGGGCAGACCAATACGGCAGCCATGGTCTCATCTGTCGTAAGACACAGGGAAAGATTGCCAGACACGAGGCAGTCAATGACATCATCAAGAGAAGTTTGGCTACAGCTGGGTGTCCAGCACAAAGGGAACCCCAGTTGTGCAGACCTGACAACAGCCAAAAACGCCCAGATGGAGTCACCCTGCAGCCATGGAGGGAAGGTAAACAGGTCGTATGGGATTACACCTGTGCATCTACATTGGCTGATACCTATTTACGTTACAGCTCAGCGGAGGGAGGTGGGGCAGCCACCTTCAGGGAGACCCAGAAAATCCACAAGTACAGAGACCTAGAACGTTGTTACAGGTTCGTGCCGATAGGCTCAGAGACTCTGGGCGCCTGGGTAAATGTGCACTCAAGTTTTTAAAGGAGGTTGGAGAGGAACTCATTGGGAAAACTAGAGACCCACGAGCAGCCAGTTCCTGTTCCAGCGCCTCAGTGTCGCAGTGCAGAAGGAAATGCGTGCTGTATCCTGGGTACGCACCCAACCTCCGAGGAGCTGGACAAGGTCTTCGAACGAACGAACACAGAAGCCTTCCAGCAACCACCAGCCACCAGCAGTCAAAACGTAAATTTGACCCCTCACTAGCTCTGGTGCTCTGGAAGTGGTGATCTTTGGAGTGTTGAAATGCCCCAAAATTACCATTTCTTTTAAGGGTCTGAGTGTGGTGTAGTGGGTTAACGCGTTACCTGTCATGCTGGTGGCTGGAAGGCTTCTGTGCTGGCTAGGGTTCGAGTCTCCTGGTGGGAAAGTGTTCTATAGTTGAATAACCACTCTCGCGTGTTTAGGCGAGTTGGGCATGAAGCATAGACACAGTGTATTCCCATATTCAACAGGGACTTGATGAAAAAACGTAAATTTGATCCCTCACTAGCTCTGGTGCTCTTGGGAAGTGGTGATCTTTGGAGTGTTGAAATGCCCCAAAATTACCATTTCTTTAAGGGTCTGAGTGTGGTGTAGTGGGTTAACGCGTTACCTGTCATGCTGGTGGCTGGAAGGCTTCTGTGCTGGCTAGGGTTCGAGTCTCCTGGTGGGAAAGTGTTCTATAGTTGAATTATATATATATATATATATATAATAATATTATATATATATATATATATATATATATATATTGGTGTATACTGGCAGCAGGTTTTCTTTTAAACATGTTTCATTGAATATGACCGCATATCTGTATTTACTATCTTCTGATTTAGGGCTTCTATCCCTCTAACTATTTTCTTAGCATCAGGGCTTAGCTGAATAGGAGTTCTCCAAAACTCATTTTCGTAATTTCTGGGTAAGAAAAGATGTGGATTACTATAGAATGTATTACACTTATTTAAACAATTTGTACAACGTTTCGAACCTCCATGGTTCATTCTCAAGTGAGGAAATGTTACAATGTGGTTTGATAAATACCCGCACTGGGTCAGGTGATAAGACAATAAAGGTGAAAACATAGGGATACATAGGGGATAAATGGGGTGAACCATATGAATAGAGGTAACCGCAGAAGGCCTATTGGCCCATACGAGGCAGCTGCATCTACATACAAAGATTAATCCAGTGTAATGGCCTGTTATGTTGAACATTGTCTTCTGTGTTGGTATCGTTATGTTCTGGTCTTGTCCTTACTCTCATTGTGGGAAGAGTAATAGTTCCGTGATTTGGGTGTTCATGGTAGGTTGTTCTGTTCTTATGTGAATTGCTTCAAGAATTTGTAATCTTCTTGCATCTTGGGTTCTGTCTATTATGCATGTATTCTTGTTCAACATTTATATATATATATATATATATATATATATATATATATATATATATATATATATAATATTATATATATATATATATATATATATATTGTGTGTGTGTAAATCACAAATATTAACACGTGATGAAAAATGTGAAAGTGTCAGACCACGGAGGTAGAATTGAAACAGGAATTTCTTTAAGTACCTTCGTATATTAATACATCTTCAGAAGGAATGATTTACAAGTCACGTATTGGACATATATAGGCAGGAGAGAGAGGTAAAGTGAAGTGAGGTACAATGAAAAATGAATGGGAATTAGGTGGATACAAGTATGAGCCGCATAAGAACTGCAGAAGTCCTATTGGCCCATGCGATGCAGCTCCCATTTTTACCCACCAAAAGACCCACACATGGATAATAATAGCATAAGATAGAAAATATTTACAAAGAATTAGACAAATGTGTATCAATGATCCTACTTAAATCGCCCTTTAATTGGTCTATCAAAAATGGATCTAAGTTATATAAACCACTGCAAATGTTCAAATTACTTTCTTTTGTAATCTGTATTAAAGCAGATTCCATTATGTTCCTGTTATAAGTGATTTTACAATTCGTTATTGAAGAAGCCATCTCCCAATCAATTTGGTGAGCATTTGCTGACAAATGAACAAACAAAGTATTAGACAATTGACCATGTGTTACAGAGTATTTATGTTGCGAAATTCTACATTTCAAATCTTTTGATGTTTGCCCAACATAGAACCTATTACAGTCTTTACAGGGTATTTTATAAATGACACAATTATCACTACGAGGGCTATTTCTTACTAATAGTTTACCAACAGTATTTTCGTAGCTAAACAATACAAGTATATCAAAAACTTTCAAGGCCTTGACCATATTCTCAAACCCAGAGAAATATGGTAAACATAACACATTCTTTGGGCGAATTTTTTTTTCGGAGCATAGTACCGAGCACAATACCGTGCATTGTGGTCAGTGAAGATCACAAAGATCACTGCACATTTATGACAGTGATACACGATAAGTATTGCTGGTATATGGTGTTGCAGGGCTGACGACTGATTACTGGGTCGGTGGCCGGTTCGACTTGGATACCAACGCTTGGTCGTGGACCGTGGACGAATCTGTCATGCCTTTAGGGACTCCCTACTGGGCTGTGAGGTTAGTGCCCCTAAGGTCTCCCTACTGGGCTGTGAGGTTAGTGCCCCTAAGGTCTCCCTACTGATCTGTGAGGTTAGTGCCCCTAAGGTCTCCCTACTGGGCTGTGAGGTTAGTGTCCCTAAGGTCTCCCTACTGATCTGTGAGGTTAGTGTTCCTAAGGTCTCCCTACTGATCTGTGAGGTTAGTGCCCCTAAGGTCTCCCTACTGATCTGTGAGGTTAGTGCCCCTAAGGTCTCCCTACTGTTCTGTGAGGTTAGTGCCCCTAAGGTCTCCCTACTGATCTGTGAGGTTAGTGCCATTAAGGTCTCCCTACTGATCTGTGAGGTTAGTGTCCCTAAGGTCTCCCTACTGATCTGTGAGGTTAGTGCCATAAGGTCTCCCTACTGATCTGTGAGGTTAGTGTCCCTAAGGTCTCCCTACTGATCTGTGAGGTTAGTGCCCCTAAGGTCTCCCTACTGGGCTGTGAGGTTAGTGCCCCTAAGGTCTCCCTACTGGGCTGTGAGGTTAGTGCCCCTAAGGTCTCCCTACTGATCTGTGAGGTTAGTGTTCCTAAGGTCTCCCTACTGATCTGTGAGGTTAGTGCCCCTAAGGTCTCCCTACTGTTCTGTGAGGTTAGTGCCCCTAAGGTCTCCCTACTGATCTGTGAGGTTAGTGTTCCTAAGGTCTCCCTACTGGGCTGTGAGGTTAGTGCCCCTAAGGTCTCCCTACTGATCTGTGAGGTTAGTGCCCCTAAGGTCTCCCTACTGGGCTGTGAGGTTAGTGCCCCTAAGGTCTCCCTACTGATCTGTGAGGTTAGTGCCCCTAAGGTCTCCCTACTGGGCTGTGAAGTTAGTGCCCCTAAGGTCTCCCTACTGATCTGTGAGGTTAGTACCCCTAAGGTCTCCCTACTGGCTGTGACGTTAGTGCCCCTAAGGTCTCCCTACTGATCTGTGAGGTTAGTGCCATTAAGGTCTCCCTACTGATCTGTGAGGTTAGTGTCCCTAAGGTCTCCCTACTGATCTGTGAGGTTAGTGCCCCTAAGGTCTCCCTACTGGGCTGTGACGTTAGTGCCCCTAAGGTCTCCCTACTGATCTGTGAGGTTAGTGCCATTAAGGTCTCCCTACTGATCAGTGAGGTTAGTACGTGTACCGTTTGCCAGTACCTGCTTGGAGACAGTTTGTTGTATCAGTACCTGTTTGGAGAGGGATTAACCGTAGTATATATTTGTGTTACTGTTACAGGCACAGCAGCTCGTGTGTGCGGCGCCCCCCGCCCCACACTGACCCCTTCAGCAGTCCCTCCGCTGCCCTACCAGACGACCCATGCTTCTCCTACACCCAGGCGCCCGCCAATCGTCAGGAGGGATGGTAATGATACACATTTTTTCTAGTTCAATTGTGAAGACATTAGGCATGGGAAGCTTGTGTACCCACTTGGTTTACTGTCTATAACAGTGACTCCCATGCAGGGGTTCTGCGGAACATTGGGGTTTATTGATAAATTTTTAATATGACGTGCTTTTAAAACGATACAGCATTTATAAAATGTTGCTTGGCTAGATATTCACCGAGCATAATTATGGAAGTGGTGATTTAATATTTACTTTCAATTAGGAGACAATTAGAATTAATGTTATTCTTTGGAAATGAATTATTGTCAACTTTCTTATAAAACAATAAAATAAAATGTACTTTTTAGTTAAAAATTTAAAACAAATATTTACATAAAATCTTAACAAATATGTTCACAATATTTGTAACCAGTTATAACAATGTAGAGCAAACACATTTGTAATTTGCTATTAACATTAATTAGTAAATAGAAATAGGCAATAAATACCCATGAAATATTCTATTCAATAGTATGAGTTAATCATTATTTATTAGATCTACTGCTTTACGCACCTATTTTGGAATTTCTGCTGATGGACCTAATGTGTGCTCAACCTGGCCTCTCAACCTGGACGACGTATAAATCTCCAAAGTCAAAATAAGATGTACTGTAAACCATAGCAGCTCGCTATATTGACGGGTTGTTAATTTTCACCATTCGTGGGTCCTGGGTTGGGTTAGGTTCTGGCAATTTAGTACATCAGTTTAGTGACGTTGTGACAACTTGAGACTGGTCAGCCAGGTAGAACTAGGTGGTCTTCCAGGAGGACGGGCTGATGACTAGACGTACCTGGTCTTCTGTGATGACCAGACGTACCTGGTCCTCTGTGATGACTAGACGCACCTGGTCTTCTGTGATGACCAGACGTACCTGGTCCTCTGTGATGACCAAACGAACCTGGTCCTCTGTGTTGACCAGACGTTCCTGGTCCTCTGTGTTGACCAGACGTACCTGGTCCTCTGTGATGACCAGACGAACCTGGTCCTCTGTGTTGACCAGACGTACCTGGTCCTCTGTGATAACCAGACGTACCTGGTCCTCTGTGTTGACCAGACGTACCTGGTCCTCTGTGATGACCAGACGTACGTGCTTCTCTGTGATGACCAGCCGTTCCTGGTCCTCTGTGATGACCAGACGTACCTGGTCCTCTGTGATAACCAGACGAACCTGGTCCTCTGTGTTGACCAGACGTACCTGGTCCTCTGTGATAACCAGACGAACCTGGTTCTCTGTGATGACCAGACGTACCTGGTCCTCTGTGATGACCAGACGTACCTGGTCCTCTGGGATGACCAGACGTACCTGGTCCTCTGGGATGACACAGACGTACCTGATCCTCTGGGATGACCAGACGTACCTGGTCTTCTGGGATGACACAGACGTACCTGGTCCTCTGTGATGACTAGACGTGCCTGGTCCTCTGTGATGACTAGACGTACCTGGTCCTCTGGGATGACTAGACGTGCCTGGTCCTCTGTGATGACTAGACGTACCTGGTCCTTTGTGTTGACTAGATATACCTGGTCCTGTGATGATCAGACACACCTGGTCCTCTGTGATGACCAGACGTACCAGGTCCTATGGACTGTGTTAATGGTCGGGTCCATGTGTGACCCAGACCCTTCCGCCCCCCTCCACTACCACTGACAATCCCTATACACTCATATATTCCTCGTGGGATCTCTGGAAGCTGCCTTGCATGGACCTATAATCACTCATACAGTTTCCTGTTTTATTGTGTTCTTTCGTGCGTTTTTTTCATGTTCAGAGTTTCTTGGATGGGATTTATGCTCTTGTTGATATGATCCAATTGTATGTGTGAGAAGAAAAGGTTGATGGTGTTGCTTGGGATGTCCTCAGGTGCTCCGCCTTGACCTACGAACACTACTACTACATGAGCGACCAGAGTTGCCAGGAGGAACGCAGCCCACTCTGCATGCTGGAGGCCGACGATGATGATGACCAACTTGATGAGGAACCTGAAGGGAAAGCCTGAGGAGGGGAAGCCAGAAGAGGGGGAAGCCTGAGGAGGGGGAAGCCTGAGGAGGGGAAGCCTGAGGAGGGGGAAGCCTGAGGGTAAACCTCTAGGGGGGAAGCCTGAGAGTAAACCTCTAGGGGAAGCCTGAGGGTAAACCTCTAGGGGGGGGAAGCCTCGTGGTTAATAAGACTTGAGTGATGAAGCTCAAAAGAGAATGTTTGATAGGGTAAGCCTGAAGGACAAGCTTGAAAAGAGAGACAGATGGACACGGTTGACATGTATACCCGTCAGTGAAACCTGAGGAGAAACCCTGGGGGCTGACATCACTCTCCAGCTGGAGAGAGTGATATTATCATTCAGCTGTTATCCGCAGCTGAATGACGTTCTCCTCAGCTGCGTGATGCTATTCTGAGCTGGGGGACGGTGTCCTCAGCGGAGTGACACTCTCATTAGCTGGGTGACGCTGTCCTCAGGTGAGTGATGCTGTTTTCAGCTGAGTGACTGTCCTCAAACGAGTGACGGTGTCTTCAATTGTATTGCTGAATATTAGTATTAGTACACATTATATATATATATATATATATATATATATATATATATATATATATATATATATATATATATATATATATATATATATATATATAATATATATATATATATATATATATGAATGAAAACTCACACCCCAGAAGTGACTCGAACCCATACTCCCAGGAGCAACGCAACTGGTATGTGCAAGACGCCTTAAACCACTTGACCATCACGACCGGACATAATGAGGTGATAGCCGAAGCTATTTGAACCACCCCACCGCCGGCACCCGGATGGTTATCTTGGGCATAGCATTTTACCAAATCACCTCATTCTTTGGGGCACACGTGAGGAACACAAATGCGAACAAGCCTGAATGGTCCCCAGGACTATATGCGAATGAAAACTCACACCCCAGAAGTGACTCGAACCCATACTCCCAGGAGCAACGCAACTGGTATGTACAAGACGCCTTAAACCACTTGACCATCACGACCGGACATAATGAGGTGATAGCCGAAGCTATTTGAACCACCCCACCGCCGGCACCCGGATGGTTATCTTGGGCATAGCATTTTACCAAATCACCTCATTCTTTGGGGCACACGTGAGGAACACAAATGCGAACAAGCCTGAATGGTCCCCAGGACTATATGCGAATGAAAACTCACACCCCAGAAGTGACTCGAACCCATACTCCCAGGAGCAACGCAACTGGTATGTACAAGACGCCTTAAACCACTTGACCATCACGACCGGACATAATGAGGTGATAGCCGAAGCTATTTGAACCACCCCACCGCCGGCACCCGGATGGTTATCTTGGGCATAGCATTTTACCAAATCACCTCATTCTTTGGGGCACACGTGAGGAACACAAATGCGAACAAGCCTGAATGGTCCCCAGGACTATATGCGAATGAAAATTATTATGTCCGGTCGTGATGGTCAAGTGGTTTAAGGCGTCTTGTACATACCAGTTGCGTTGCTCCTGGGAGTATGGGTTCGAGTCACTTCTGGGGTGTGAGTTTTCATTCGCATATAGTCCTGGGGACCATTCAGGCTTGTTCGCATATATATATATATATATATATATATATATATATATATATATATATATATATATATATATATATATATATATATATATTATATATATATATATATAATAATAATAATAATAATAATAAATAATAATAATCGCCTTACTATATATTAACACTGTGTTCGATTATGTAAAAGTGTAAGTGTGTATTACTTTATGTATCCATGTATTAGTATATATTAAAATTGATAACTAAGTACAGGTATTAACATGCATTTCACTGCTTAGCTATGTATTAGTGTTTATTATGTATTATAATGTACTTAATATAGTGACATTAAACCATTAGTAATTCATTTCTTACTTGTAATCATTCGCCCGCTTATGTATTCTATATAATTTGTTCATCTTGTATTTTCAGCATTACCAGAGGGAAGTGTTTATTGTATATCGTCACGAATGTTTACTGGAGAAAGTTACTCCTGACTCAGTGTGGATGTTTACTGGAGAAAGTTACTCCTGACTCAGTGTGGATGTTTACTGGAGAAAGTTACTTCTGACTCAGTGTGGATGTTTACTGGAGAAAGTTACTCCTGACTCAGTGTGGATGTTAACTGGAGAAAGTTACTCCTGACTCAGTGTGGATGTTTACTGGAGAAAGTTACTCCTGACTCAGTGTGGATGTTTACTGGAGAAAGTTACTCCTGACTCAGTGTGGATGTTTACTGGAGAAAGTTACTCCTGACTCAGTGTGGATGTTTACTGGAGAAAGTTACTCCTGACTCAGTGTGGATGTTTACTGGAGAAAGTTACTCCTGACTCAGTGTGGATGTTTACTGGAGAAAGTTACTCCTGACTCAGTGTGGATGTTTATTGGAGAAAGTTAATCCTGACTCAGTTTGAATGACTTTAGTCATGGAGAAATTGATTGTGAGTCAATGGATTCGAGAGGGAAACAAGAAACATGGAGAGCAAAGCTAGGAGATGTAGCCGAAAGGAAAAACGTATCACATGTTAATAAGGAAACATGGAAAATGGGAAGGAAATTCTCAACAAGGCTAAACCTGGTCTTCACGCAGAACGAGATGAAGACATTATCCTTGCCGCATGAAACAGTAATGGGAGCCAGTGACCACTATAGATTGGTCGTTGGTTGTGTAGTTTATATGAGAGCTGTGGCGAGAGGAGCAGCGGAGGAGAGTGGAAGACAAGCTTTCTAGAAAGGTGAGAACCAGATGGTCGGAGAATTCTTAGAGATAATTAAATAAAAACAAAGAGAAAAAGAGAAAACAGCTAACAAAAATAGCCTAATAGGAAAATAAAGATCATGGAAGAAATACAGGAAGCAAAAATTACAAGTGAACAACTTCATGTATACACCAGGAGATCAGAAGACAATGTATACATGCTATTTAGCATTGTAAATGTGTGGCCACGCCTGTGGTAGCAAATAATAATAATAATAATAATAATAATAATAATAATAATAATAATAATAATAATAATAATAATAAAAACTTACCCGCCACCACACCCTAGCACCATTCCCACACGCCCCGCACCATTCCCACACGCCCCGCACCATTCCCACACGCCCGCACCATTCCCACACGCCCCGCACCATTCCCACACGCCTAACACCATTCCCACACGCCCCGCACCATTCCCACACGCCCCGCACCATTCCCACACGCCCCGCACCATTCCCACACGCCCCGCACCATTCCCACATGCCCCGCACCATTCCCACACGCCCCGCACCATTCCCACACGCCCCGCACCATTCCCACACGCCCCGCACCATTCCACACGCCCCGCACCATTCCCACACGCCCCGCACCATTCCCACACGCCCAGCACCATTCCCACACGCCTAGCACCATTCCCACACGCCCAGCACCATTCCCACACGCCTAGCACCATTCCCACACGCCCCGCACCATTCCCACACGCCCCGCACCATTCCCACACGCCCCGCACCATTCCCACACGCCCCGCACCATTCCCACACGCCCCGCACCAATCCCACACGCCCCGCTCCATTCCCACACGCCCCGGACCATTCCCACACGCCTAGCACCATTCCCACACGCCTAGCACCATTCCCACACGCCCCGCGCCATTCCCACACGCCCTACATAACACACGCTTGACACCACGCTTCTCTAGTGGGATCGCTCCTCCTGGACAATACCCCAGCTGTTTGTCAGTAGTTCAGACTAAAAGCTTACTGGACCCAGTAACCTGTGACCGGCCTTGTGGCATATGTCAAGGCGTTATACAGACTGTCACCGAGACGTGTCACCTTGTGCGACGCAATGTTCTACCTTTAGCTGCTCCCCTGGTAACTCTGTTAGAAGGAACTCTTGACACTTACTACTACACCTCTGAGTGTATAGAACTTCTTCACTATTAGCCTTCTGGGATGTAATTATATATATTATCGTTATATATAATTCATTATGTGGCTCTCACGAAGTGTTTCATTGTGTGACGCACATACATGTAATGCTTCATGGTGTGACGCACATACATATAGTGCTTCATAGTGTGACGCACATACATGTAATGCTTCATGGTGTGACGCACATACATATAGTGCTTCATTGTGTGACGCACATACATGTAATGCTTCATGGTGTACACGCACATACATGTAGTGCTTCATGGTGTGACACACATACATGTAATGCTTCATGGTGTGACGCACATACATGTAGTGCTTCATGGTGTGATGCACATACATGTAATGCTTCATGGTGTGACGCACATACATGTAGTGCTTCATGGTGTGACGCACATACATGTAATGCTTCATGGTGTGATGCACATACATGTAGTGCTTCATGGTGTGATGCACATACATGTAGTGCTTCATGGTGTGACGCACATACATGTAATGCTTCATGGTGTGACGCACATACATGTAATGCTTCATGGTGTGATGCACATACATGTAATGCTTCATGGTGTGACGTTCATAAATGTAGTGCTTCATGGTGTGACGCACATACATGTAATGCTTCATGGTGTGACGCACATACATGTAATGCTTCATGGTGTGACGTTCATAAATGTAGTGCTTCATGGTGTGACGCACATACATGTAATGCTTCATGGTGTGACGCACATACATGTAATGCTTCATGGTGTGACGCACATACATGTAATGCTTCATGGTGTGACGCACATACATGTAATGCTTCATGGTGTGACGCACATACATGTAATGCTTCATGGTGTGAAGTTCATACATGTAGTGCTTCATGGTGTGACAAACATATATGTAGTGCTTCATGGTGTGACGCAAATACATGTAGTGCTTCATGGTGTGACGCACATTCATGTAGTGCTTGATGGTGTGACGCAAATACATGTAGTGCTTCATAGTGTGATGCACATTCATGTAGTGCTTCATGGCGTGTCGTCTCTCATATAATACATCTTCCGTCACTTTTTTCTGTACCTGAATATTCATTATTTGCCTTTTATTTATTTGTTGGTCCACACACCTTCAGTGTCAACTTGAGGTCTGGTTGTGGCCCACTTGGCCAGCTCATCACCAACCTCCTTCAGCACTAATCCAACCTGAGATGAAATCCCTTTAAATTAACTTTGTGTTTTTTTATCTCTTTCTCGCTCACTCTTTTCTTACAATCCTTATCTATAGATGAATATTGGATTTCGACTGCTTAATGGCTCGAGTCCTCGGCAATCAGCAAACACGAAAACTTATTTTTCGTCTTGACAGACTTCATCCAAACCGAAAGAGTCTTAAAATTCAGTTGATTGGATGAATATTAATACTGAACGACGTCACTGTTCCATACTCAGTGTATGATTAGGAGTCAGGGGGGGACTGTATGATGCTAGCAGTCCGCTTGGCGCAGTGGTAAAACACTCGCTCGACGGTTCACGAGCACTTGGCCTGGGTTTGTATCCTGGCCGGGGAGGATTGACTGGGCACCAATCCTTAACTATACC
>WNGS01117308.1:0-13296 GCA_020271785.1 Procambarus virginalis
CATCGTTTGCAGCTGTGCCTTGGTACACTTCTCCAGTACTTGCTCGTCCGTCTCGTGTGAATAAAACTGGCTACTTTATCATCCTCCATCTTGTAACTATGAGTGAAAACTTAGGACTGATATCTAATACCACAATACCACCTTGATCTTGCTCGGTATCCTGACGAGGTCGCCAATGTCCGGGTTCACGGTTCGAGTTAAAGCAACGGTAGACTGTAGACTGGATCTCCTCTCGAGGTGGTTGCTCCGAAAATAACCCTTACTCACCGTCGTTCTATGGGTCTTCCCTCTCGGATCCTTTAGGCTCCACTGCACGCCCCCGGAGAGTACCCCAGTCGATCCCACACCCGGCCTTAAGTTGTGAAATGAGTGAAGACACAAATTATTCCCTGAATCTGTGGACCGCCCCGGCACAGAACTATCAAACAGCCTTCAAGGTCGCCAACTGGTGTTCTTTAGTGTCCAGTAACACAGCAGTGGTGAGGTTTAATTGTGGTAAATTGTGGTAAGAGCAATTCAAATAGTATGTCTCAGGCAAGTCACTCTGTCTTACTTCCTACACAGGTCCACAAGATAAATGGAGGGGATGCTATCAAACACCAAGAGTTTTGGTATTTTACTTAAAAGACAACGAGAAATATATAGCATCCAATGTATCCAGGAACAAAGTATAGGCAGCTGCTCACTCCGCCGCAAAATAATGACAAATAATCCGGAACGAACCAAATGGTAACACACGGCAACCTCTCGCGTCACCTGTCCAAGTTAGCTGATCCCAGGCCCTAGCACCCGTGAGAAACAGACTAGTACTTTTTTTTTAATTCTGTCACGATCCCCGTTTGTTTAACTTTTCGCAAACACTGTATTAACATTCACATGGCATAATTATGATTTCACTGCCATCACGATCAATATCTTTTTCACAATGCACTCACAGTGAGTTTTCACCGTACCCAAGAAGATACTCTATTCTTAATTATATTACTTTACTGCGAATTGCACCACTGCCTTGATCACTGAAAGTATCTACATCTATACTTGCCTCTTAAAGATTATCACCTGGCCAATCACTCACGTATATGATAGTATTAAATAAACAGGCATGTACATAGATTAATCAGTAATCAATTACAGGAGCATAATATATTATATATATATATATATATATTATATATATATATATATATATATATATATATATATATATATATAAATCAGTGAAGGATCTAGACACAGGCATTTATATCAATAAAATCATGGCGATCAACACACAAGCACGTATATCAATAAATCATGGAGAAGCACCACACAGGCCTTTATATCAATAAATCATGGAGATCAAATCACAGGCATTATATAAATTCTGGGCTCATGAGCCTAACCCAATATCTGGTTTACTACTAAGATATATAATAATAAGTAATCACAAGAAATGAATTAGTCACAGTAAATTCCTTAATGGATCCTGGTGCTTGCACAAACCCACACATAAATATATATGTAAACTAATAATGTGAGCGCTCTGGGTAGCCTTACCACAACCTGTGCTCTCTGTGACTTAGACTCAAGTGAGACCGTTGCTCACGACATATAAATATTCTGACAAGTATATAGATAGCTAACTAAAGTGGAAATGGGACGGTAACTGTAAACACCTACTTTACCTATCTTAGGATTAACAGTTGGTTGTAGCTCCTGGTCCAGGCTTTCGCCTCGTACACCCTCCAGAACACAAGCCAACGCCTTAGTATTTTCGCGTCTCGCCGCTTTCTGGTACACTGCAGGTCCGTGCTCACCTACAGTACGTCACCGGTTGAAGTCGGTCTCCTCGCCGTCAAGTTTCCTCCCAACTACGGCAGCCAGCTTAGCTCTCTGCGTGCGTGTTCGTACGTTTCCCAATTAGCTCTTGTCACTGTACCCCTAGAGGAACTGCCTCTCACCAATACGAAGTCACTGTGAAGTTATCCGCCATCCCGGACGATACTGCTTAAGCTCCACCGGCACAGCACCCGACTTCAGATCACTTGAAGCTCACTTCACTGTCAATTCCCCCATCGTCTAGATATATACCTAGGTATTTGGGAAGACTTCTCGACGTGCTTCATCCAACTTTGGACTCGTAGGGTTCCACAAAGGTATGGTTAATGCCAATCTTGACAGGATTGTCGATCACCACGTTCAACCAAGTTGACAAGGGGGTCAACTTGATTCACTCACGGTGGATTGGCCCGGCCACTAAGCTGTCTCTTATAATGGTGAACTGCCAAGGATGTCACACGCGACGATGCCTGGCCAACTTCTTGCAACGCACCTGTTCCGGAGCACTTGTTGCTCAATATTCTGTCAATTCCTTTTCTGAGCCACATCTGGGTTGCAGGAAGACGTCACAGAGTGCGCGCTAACAACTGGAGACGCTTACTTCCACCGGAGCTCGGTAAACCGTCACTCAAACAGGATGACCGGATCGCACGTCCTGCCTCTCGGACGCGTCGTATGAGACTGATGGCGCGAAGGCGTCACCACGGCTGGACCCCCCTTGCCTATTGTGACGTCACATTTTCCAAAGTCGGTTTTCATGCTCCCATGCCACGTCGCTGACGGTGACCAATCTGTCGACACTGACGTGACACAGTTTTGGCGGGAGAACATACTTGCCAGCGCCATTTTTGGCTCCCTAAGGGCCTATCCCACAGGCCAAAAATATTCTTCTTTCACGAATTTCTCCGCTCATCGAGAATACTCTTCCCTCCCACATATGTTCAACTGTTGCCTGCAACGTAGAGAACGCTCGGGAATAGTGGACATGACTCTTACAGCAGTCGTGGGAGTATTAGAAGGGGGGAACACCGTCACAATACATGTAGTGTTGCATGGTTACTTCTGTCATACATTAGATCTCTCCTATCCGCTCCTGCCTGTGCCTGATATTTCTGATTTGCTTCTAATTTGTCTCATTGTGAATTCACAGTCAATGTCAACTTGTGGTTTTGATGTGGAACGTTTGGCCAAGTCATCCGCCACCTCGTTGAGCCCTATTCCAACATGAGATGGAATCCACATGAATTTCACACTATGTCCTTTCAGCTGTATCTCAGTATCTTCTCTTACCATCCTCAACTATGGAGATGAAGACTGGGTTTCGACTGTTTAAGGACTCAAGTGCTCCTCGGCTATCGACAAACACAAAAACATTTTTGTCGTCTTATTTATTTATTTATTTATTTATTTATGCATATACAAGAAGGTACATTGGGAATGTGTGGATACATAAAATGGTAATTACAGTCTTGTAAAGCCACTAGTACGCGCAGCGTTTCGGGCAGGTCCTTAATCTAAGAAAATTTTAAGTAGGTAAATACTTGCAAAATTTATAAAAAAAAATGATAACAGATACATGGCAAGAAAAAAAAAATTAGAGAAATTGTAGGTACAGTGGATTAAAGCACATAGGCAGCTAAGATTGATTGCAATGACAGCTTGAATGGTAGTTGACAAAAATTGGTAGGCACAAACAGCATATGGCTAGCACATAAAAGAAGACAGCAATGAACACAATGATAAGGTTGGTAGGGTTAAATACATAAAATTAGGAGATTAGGAGATTGGGTAACACTAGGTACAGAGCAAATTTAAAGCTCAGTGTAGGAAACTAAGAAGATGAAATCAGGTACTTTTTGGTTTTGTTTTAAATAAGGCAAAACTTTTACAGTTTTTCAATTCACTAGGGAGTGAGTTCCATAGACTAGGTCCCTTAATTTGCATAGAGTGTTTACACAGATTAAGTTTGACCCTGGGGATATCAAAGAGATATTTATTTCTGGTGTGGTGATAATGGGTCCTATTACATCCATCCAGGGAGAGTTTCAGAGCATGGTTTGCATTTAAAAACAGGGTTTTGTAAATGTAGTTGACACAAGAGAATGTGTGGAGGGAGTTAATATTTAGCAAGTTTAGAGATTTAAACAAGGGAGCTGAATGTTGTCTAAAAGCTGAGTTAGTTATTATTCTGATAGCAGATTTTTGCTGCGTGATGATGGGCTTAAGGTGGTTTGCAGTGGTAGACCCCCATGCACAGATACCATAATTAAGATAGGGGTAGATTAGTGCATAATATAGTGAGAGGAGAGCGGAGTTAGGAACATAATATCTGATTTTGGAGAGTATACCAACTGTTTTAGAGACTTTCTTAGTTATGTGTTGTATGTGGGTGCTGAAGTTGAGTCTCTTGTCTAGGAATAGGCCAAGAAACTTGCCATCATTTTTATTACTGATGTTAATATTGTCTATCTGTAGCTGAATTGCATTTGATGATTTGCTTCCAAATAAGATGTAGTAAGTCTTTTCGATGTTTAATGTTAGTTTGTTAGTTGACATCCAGAAGTGGACTTTTTTTAATTCATTATTCACAACATTATTTAGTGTATGTGGGTTGAGGTCTGAATAGATAAGGGTAGTATCATCAGCAAACAATATAGGTTTGAGAATATTAGAGACATTAGGCAGATCATTTATATATATAAGAAATAGAAGAGGTCCTAAGATACTGCCCTGTGGCACTCCAACGGTAATTGGTAGAGTGGAAGAAGTTGTATCATTGATGGTTACATATTGGTGTCTGTCACTAAGATAGGATCGGATGTAGTCAAGGGCAAGGCCACGGATTCCATAATGCTGAAGTTTAAGTAAGAGGTAGTTGTGATTAACAGTATCAAAGGCTTTTCTTAGGTCAATGAAGAGTCCAATTGGAAACTCATTTTTGTCAAGGGCTGAGTAGATTACGTCAAGGAGACTAATGATTGCATCGTTGGTGCTCTTTTGGGACCGGAAGCCAAACTGGCAGGGGCTGAGTATGTCGAATTTTACGAGGTAGGAATAGAGCTGTTTGTAAATAATTTTTTCAAATATTTTTGATAGAATGGGTAGATTTGATATTGGTCTATAATTATTTATGTCCGCCGGATTGCCTCCTTTATGGACTGGCGTTACTCTTGCTTTTTTGAGGATATCAGGGAAGGTGTGACACTCTATAGATTTGTTGAACAGTAGGGCTATGGGTGAGGCAAGGGCATGGGAGGCTCTCTTGTATACAATGGACGGAATTTCACTGGTGTTCCCTGCCTTGGTTTTTAGAGAGTGTATGATGGACACAACATCTGCCGGGCTGATTGGTGAAAGGAGAAGAGAGTTTGGATAGCTGCCTGAGAGATATGTGTTAATATGTGTCTGAGTCTGTGGGATTTTACTGGCAAGATTAGCACCAACCGATGAAAAGAAACTATTAAATTCATTTGCCATTTCTAAATCAGTTGACAGTATATCCCCATCCTTGTAGAGCTTTATTTGGTTATGTGAGTGTTGCTTAGTTCCTAGGATACTAGAGATTGTTTTCCAAGTGCTTTTCATGTTACCTTTTGCTTCATTGAATCTATTCACATAATATGCTAGTTTTGCCTTTCTTATGATACTGGTAAGCATTGATGAGTACCTTTTAGCTACTTCCTTTGAAACTAGGCCAATCCTAAGTTTCTTTTCATATTCGTGTTTCTTGTTGATTGAGTTGAGAATGCCACTTGTGAGCCATGGATTGTTTAATCTTTTGTCAGTTACTTGCTTGGTAAGAAGGGGACAATGAAGGTTGTAGAGACTGAGAGTTTTGGAGAGGAAGAGGGTAGCTAATGAATTTATATCCTGGGTATTATTGAATTCAGAATCCCAGTTAATATTGTGAAGTGCATCTGTAAGATTGCCTAAAGCTGATTCACTGTGTAGCCTAAATGAAAGTTTCTTGCTTTTTGGTGGTGTTATGTCCATGTTCGCTATGAGAAAGGTAGGATAGTGGTCAGTTGTTCTGTCGTAGATTATACCAGGTACAAGGGGAACTGTTATGTTTGTCCATATGTGGTCCAAGGTAGTGGCTGATGTTTGAGTGACTCGGGTAGGTTTGGTGATTGTGGGGATTAGCATACAGGAGTTCATGCTGTTAAGGAAATAGTCAACTTGAGAGCAATTTTGTTTACCCAGGTCAATATTAAAGTCTCCTCCCAGAATGATGTGGTTTTTGTTGAGATTGTTGTTTATAATAAGATTCCTTAGGTTGTCTGAGAAAGAAGCTATGTTAGTGTTGGGAAATCTATAGATGGCTCCAATAGTCAAAGAGGATTTAAGGGATTTAATTGTGAACTGAGCAAAAGTATATTCACAGTAGTCATCTCTGTCACTAATAACACTGTTGCAGATAAATGTATCTCGGTAATATATAGCTGTGCCACCACCTTTTTTATTAGGCCTACAGTTATGAATGGCTTTATAACCAGCTAAGTTGTAGAGTTGGGTATAGTCTTTATTTAGCCAAGTTTCTGTTAAAATAATGAACGATAAGTTAGTACCAAGTGCTGTGAGTAATGCATTTAAATCGTCAAAATGTTTACCAAGAGATCTAACATTTTGGTTGTAAACTGATAAACAGGTGGTATTTTGGAGTTTGTTTTTAGCCTGGTGTGCTGTGAAATACTTGCAATAATGATGATCAATGTGCTGGTTGGTGTAGATATGAGATAGAAGATTTTGATCAGGATCAATATCAGTGTGCATAAAGATGCAGATAAAGGGATCACGATACAAGATACACGATAAAGCAAAACACAAGAATAAAAGCAAATACAATAAAATAGTAACAACTTAGAAGTAAAATAAAGATCCAATAGATAGCCAGGAAGGACACAGAAGTTACATAAAATAAAAAACAAAAATCAGTAGAGATTGACAATATAAATGTAAAATAAAAAATAATAAGAATAATAAATCATAAAGTAAAATGATCTTGAAGATAATTGGCTTAGTAATGGTTAATTAAAATCCTATAATTGTATGAACCTAAGAAAACAAAATGAACTCAATAGATAATTCCGAAAAAAAGATGACATGTAAAACTTATTAAATCTTGAAATTTACTCTAATATAAATCTAAGTGTAAAAATAACAGGGTGAAAGTATATTCGTGTGGAATATTTTACTATGATACTGAGGTAGATGCTTATATAAACAATTATACTATTAATTAATTCCAATAAATGATTACAAGAAACAAATACCAAGTTACTTTAAATATAACAGGGTAATAGAAAAGCCCTAGGTTTAGTGACAAGGGGATTAGCTAAGACCAAATAATTAAGAGTAAAAAAAAAAAAAAAAAAACAAAGATGCCAAACAAAAAATAAAAATAAAAATAAAATATAAAACCTTTGGAAAGGAAAGGCAGAGCTTAAGTACACTTTGGTTGTATGTGAGACTACAAAATATGTTCAGGTATTCAGCTGATATCCCACAGTCATCCAGGAAAGAAGTGAGGTGTGCTTCAGTGGTTATCACATAAGTTTTTCCAGTGTCAGTCTTCCTAGCTATTATTTTACCATCACGCACAAAACAATGTTTAATAGCACGGGATCTTTTGCAGATTCCACGTAGTTTAAATAAGAGATTTTGTCATGACGTACTTCCCACAACACGCCAGAATGGCCTGCAGTTCAGCTTGTGTGGATGATATATAATTACTAAGCCGGAGTTCAATTATCCTGTCCACAGTCCCAAACTCCGTATATTCCCTTATTAGGACACCACACCCTGCCCTGCCATCCTCCGCCACCGACCCGTCACAATATACATGTAAACTGTTGCCTCTTGGTAACCGAGATATCATGCTTCCATACAAACACCGTAATTGTCCCGGTTCATGATGAATCTTTTTCACCTTGAGGGGTACAATTTCGACGTCTATTTTCTGTACTTTCCATGGAGCAGACATATTACACTGTCGAGAGGGTTTACAGCAGTCAAGTACATCGTATTCCCTGAGGTCATGAGCTAATCCACTCGTGTAGCGTGTCTCCCTCAGTTTCCTGGAAGTGTGTACGTCACTCAGGCAGGTCTGAACGCTCTCAAACAGCTTATAATCCCCTCCTTTTCTCCGCATGAAACGAATAGATACTCTAGTGTTAATGTCACGGACTCTATCACACACACTCTGTAAATTTAATTCCATTCTCATTATTTCAATCATTGCATTTCTTTGACATCCAAGAGTAATCCTCATAGCCTCGTTCTGTATCAGCTCTATTTTTTAAGTCTGCCTTGGCCTGTGTAAGACAAAACGGGTGCTGCGTAGTCTATCAGGGACCGAACAGTGCTTATGTATAACATCCGCAAGATAGGTACCCCAACACCTTTACCAGAAAAAGCCAGTGCTTTTAGAGGATGCAGACGGGCTTTACATAAGGTGCTGATATGATTTATTTCAGCATTTTTACTCTCACATGTGTATCCAACATACATGCCCAGATACTTGTACTTCTGAACACGGCTCAGTTCCACACCATTTAGAGTAAGTCTTATATTTCTTCGTTTCCTATACTCATATTTGGTTTTATCTGCATTTATAACTAAGCCTAACTTGTGACAGGTTGTACCAAGTATGTTAAGAGCAGTTTGAATTTTGTTCCCAGAAGTGCCTTGTATAAGAATGTCATCAGCATATATGATCGTCGTGACCCCTGGAGGATACATCTCTGATGCTAATCTGTTCATTAATACATTGAATAAGGTGGGACTTAATACTCCCCCTTGTGGGGTACCTAACTGAAACATCCGTTCCTCAGACATGTATCCCTGGTAATACACCTGACCTTTTCTGCCTTGTAGATAATCCCTTATCCAGTGTAGCAATCTCCCTGTTATTCCCAGATTGGCTAATTCGTATAAGATTACTTCCCCATTGGCTTTATCAAATGCTCCTTGCAGATCAACAAAAACTCTACAATTGTCATCCACATTAGACAAACACTTTAAGAGACAATCTGCAGTACTTTTGCCTTTGATAAAACCAAAGAGATTACTGGACATGTTATCACCTACAAGGTAGAGTAGCCTATTTAACAAAATCCTTTCCATCATTTTACAAAAGCAGGATATTAAGGAGACAGGTCTGTAGCCTCCGTTTGACTTAGGGATAGGAATGATGACAGCCTCTTTCCATTTTCTTGGTAACTTTCCCTCTCTATAACTCATATTAAACAAATCAAGTAAGGGACTAGGTTTCATACCGGCTAAATAATTAAGAATGTCATACGTTACTCCATCTTTTCCGGAGCAGTAGAGCTGCCACTTTTTATAGCATCCAGTAGCTCATCGTGAGTTATCTCAGTGCATGTTACAGATCTTGTATTTAAAGCACATAAAGTTACTCCATTTCTAATATTTTCCCATGACTCAATGGTGACTCTCGTGTCTGCAGGTAAGGACTCCATACCAGCAGCACTAGCCCATTTATCTACTAACTCATTAGCAACCTTCCCTGGATCTGAGTGAGCAATGAATTTGGGCTTATAACCCCTGATTTTATTTACTGCTCTCCATATGTCTTTAAGGTTCTTAGTATTACCAATGGACTGAGCAAAGTCTTGCCAGTATCTGTCCCGCGCCTCCTTCCTCACCTGACTGCATTCCCTAGCCACTTCCAACATTGTATTTTTCTCTTCATCCCTCATTCCATTTTTAACCATTCTTTATGTGCACTCCGTAGCATTCTCTCCCACCCCTTAACTTGCTGATCATTGAGATATTTAAATTTCTTAGGTCCATGCGTCTTGCTTCCCCTGCCCCCGTTATTTTCCCTCTGTACTAATTTCTCTATGTTCTCGACCATGTCCTCGTAAAAACTATCAGCACAGAGCGGCGTGTATTGTTGATACCAATCTCCCATATTTTGAATAAAATAATTTTTCATATCTTTATTAATATTTAGCCTTTTCCTTTGAAAGTGGACTTGTTTTTTCCCCAGTGGTAATTCAACGTTCAAAGCAAAGTGGTCACTAAGTAGTTCCCGAACAACCCGAGCCTCCCCCATAATCCCCTGAGAGTTTAAAAGGCAGGCATAGTCAAGCCGTCCTCCCCTGATGTGAGTTGGTTCATCGTTTCCCAAGACAGGTATCTGGATGATCTTGTAGAAACTGTAACCACTTGACCCCATTAGCATTAATACTACCCACTGTCCCAAGGCTTGTGTGCCGAGCATTAAGGTCCCCAATGACCAGTGAAGGATTAGTATAAATGCAGTCAGGTAGATAGTTAGCGTCGAAGCAGTTCCTGGATACATACAAATTAACTACAATAAATTCCCCTTCCCTTAATGATAATTTAACACAGACACTCTCTATACCTTGCGTTTTTGACGGCGGTTCTACTAACTCTGCTGGTATGGAGTTCTTAACATAAATCGACGTGCCTCTGATGTTATTTGCGGCGAAGAGGTGAAACCCTTTATAGCCATTTAATTTCAATAAGCCTTCATTCCTATCCCCTGTCTCCTGGAGAGCTACAACATCAATATCATTTCCCATCACATAACAATGAACATCTGTAACCCTGTTTCTTAAACCATTAACATTCCATGACAACACTTTCAGTCTAGGGTGATCCATTATTAAACAATTCACTGTCTAAGTCATCCCCAATAAGTTCACTAAATGATAGCCATACCTTGTATAATATCTCCCACCTCCTCCCAAGCTCACCAGTAAAAGCAACATTGCGATTCTCAAGAGATTTTTTCAGTCCTGTGACGTCCATTATTGGCCCAAATGATTCCTTCATTTTATGTGTAATTATAGGGTTCTTCCTTTCACTACGACTATCATCATTCACACACACTTCACTTTCCTTCATTTCATCACTCAATATTTCATTATTGCCCTCAACCACTATATCCTGACTTTCCTTCACTGTTTTGTGATTTTCCTTGACCTCCTGAACGTTTAATTTCGCCTCGATGGACTCGATTCTCTGCCCAAGATTTCGGAGGAACTCACCAACTTTTCTTAGTTCAGCCCACACCTCCTTGACCATATCATTATGGCCCTCTTTCTGAGCCACAGTAACCACTTCACTCACCGTTACACCGTCACTGCCGGAGTCCTGAGTGTTGGCGTGGCTGCTTGTTGCTTGAGCCTGACGAAGTAAAGGTGACTCCTTTACCCACGCATTCGTCCGGTTCACTGGCGCTGTTTGGGGCAGACTGTTCTGCTGTGCTCCCGGTGTCTGGGTAAGAGCTCTTGCTTGCTCTGTAACATTCACCGGCCGGGAACATCCATACTCGGCCTCTTGCTACACACAGCCGAGCTGGCATTGTGAACACCTCCACAGTTGCAGCATCTGGGAACTATTTTCTCACCCAGATTAAGTCTGTTTCTACACACATTAGAGAGGTGAGACTTTCCGCAGAATCGACATCGTGGATCATGTTGACATCTCCAGGATTTGTGCCCCCATCTGCAGCATTTCAGGCATATTACGGGCTCTTCTACATACTTTGCTACATGCCTGTAGCCAGCCCCGGTGATGAACACTCTCTCGGGAACTTCACCTCTCACTAGAGCCACCACCTGATTCCTAGCTTCACCTTTAATAAGGTGACGCTTGGCCGACACAAATCGTTGGTCGTCGAGGATGAATGCGGGGTCTAGAATCTGAGGGTATTTATATATAATTACCTTCGTCAGCTTCTCGTTCCCCTCCGGTATTTCCATCACAATTCCATCATATCCTTGCTGGGTAAGATACTCCACTGCCTCCATAGAACCTACCGTTAAGTAAGGTCTGTTTACACCTTCCTTCAGCAGGGGCTCGAACTTGCGGTGTTCTCTTCCAAGTCTGACTGTCCACAGCAGCTTCTGATGATAGGCCAGCTTGCATGAGGCAGGGAAGAGAAGCCTCCATCTCCGCTGACCCTCACCTTCCTGACCTCGTTCCCTCCGTTCGTCGACATCAGTCTCGGCGACGTTCTTCATTCTCTTGTCGTTTCCGTTAAGCGTACCATTACAGTCTACACTACGACTTGCATCCTTTCTTCTCCGTTTCTTCTGATTCCTTGTTAGCACGTCTTGATATTCGCCCTCCTCTTCTGACTGGCTGCTTTCGGAGTCCATGTTATTGCTATGGGAAGTAGCCAGTGGAATTTGACTTGGGTTCTTTTAATGAAGTGTCACACCACATCGACACAGGCAATGCAAGACTGGTGAAACAGAAAATACGACGAACACCAGCGTGTTTTGCACAGGAGGAAAAGGGACATCTTCAGCGAATGCTTGATGCAGGCATTATCCAACCATCAATGTCTGAGTGGGCATCGGCGCCAGTATTAGTAAGGAAAAGGATAGCTCGGTCCGATGGAGCGTGGACTACCGGGAACTAAATTCCCGTACCATAAAGGATGTATACCCGCTTCCACTAGTGGACGAATGTTTGGACACACTAGCGGGGAACGAATGGTTTAGTAAATTAGACGCCAATTCGGCATATTACCAGATTAACGTAGCAGAGGAAGATCGAAAAAAGACAGCATTTATCACAAAGTATGGTCTTTTTGAATTTAAGAAAAATGGCTTTTGGCCTTTGCAATGCACCAGCTACTTATGCAAGAGTCATGAATCTAGTACTACGAGAATTGAACTGGGAAACCGTACTAGCTTTTTTGGATGACATCTTGGTACTAGGTGAATCCTTTCAGAGTCATCTCTTCAACCTGGAACAAGTCTTTAAACGATTCAGACAATATGGTCTACGCCTTAAACCACAAAAATGTGCTTTGTTCAAAAGGCGGGTTGAATTCTTAGGCAGAATAGTTAGCCGGACAGGGCTGGAATTGGGAGAGGAGGCAATAGAGGCAGTAGTGAAATGGCACACCCCTAGGTCACCCAAAGATGTGGAAAAATTCCTAGGACTCGCAAATTATCATAGGACTTTTATAAAAGGCTTTGCGGAACTAGCGGCTCCTTTGTATGCATTAACAGGGGCAAACAAATTTATTTGGGACTGTAAACATCAAGAGGCTTTCGATGCTATCAAAACTGCTTTGACTACGGCCCCTGTTTTGGGATCACCCAATGAGCGGGATCCTTTTATCCTGGATACTGACGCCTCTGATTGGGCAATAGGTGCCGAGTTGCTTCAGGTTCAGGACGGGCAGGAGAAGGTCATTGCCTATGCTAGTTTCGCATTAACCCCAGAGCAAAGCGGAATGCACTACCAGGAAGGAATTGTTGGCCGTTTGTGAGGTTCACCAGGCTTTTTCGGCACATTTTACTGGGCCGGCCTTTTATTTTCCGGACGATCATGGCAGTCTGGTCTGGTTGACTAGGTTCAAGAACCCCCGGGCCATTTAGCTCGTTGGTTATAAGAACTAAGCCAGTTCGACTTGAAAATACAACACAGGGCCGGAAAGAAACACACCAATGCGGACTCGTTGTT
>WNGS01117321.1:0-14010 GCA_020271785.1 Procambarus virginalis
TCTGGCGGTAATGTTTTAACTCTGGCGGCCACTTTTCTTAATCTGTTGGCCACTGTTCTTAACTCCGTGGCCACTATTCTTACTATGGTGGCCACTGTTCTTACCTGGTGGCCACTGTTCTTGCCTTGACCGTTCTGTTCTTAACTGTGGCCAACTGTTTTTAACTCTAGCGGCTTACTGTTCTTCACTCTGTCGGCCACTGTTCTTAAGTCTGCAGCCACTGTTCTTAACTCTGACAGCCACTGTTCTTACTCTGGTGGCAACTGTTCTTTACTCTGGCGGCACTGTTGTTAATCTGGTGGCCAATGTTCTTAACTCGTGCGCCACTGTTATTAACTCTGACGCCACTGTTCTTAATCTGGCGGCCACTGTTCTTAACTCTGGCGGCCATTGTTCTTAACTTTGGCGGCCACTTTCTTAACTCTGGCGGCCACTGTTCTTAACTCTGGCGCCA
Organism: Procambarus virginalis; assembly: GCA_020271785.1. Lineage (NCBI taxonomy): Eukaryota > Metazoa > Arthropoda > Malacostraca > Decapoda > Cambaridae > Procambarus > Procambarus virginalis. Next base: position 455 of record WNGS01117321.1, read on the forward strand.
CTGATCTTAACTCTGGCGGCCACTGTTATTAACTTGGGCGGCCACTGTTCTTAACTCTGGGTGCCACTGTCCTTAACTCTGGCGGCACTGTCCTAAACTCTGGCGGCCACTGTTCTTACTATGGCGGCCACTGTTCTTAACTCTGGCGGCCACTGTTCTTAACTATGGCGGCCACTGTCTTAACTCTGGCGGCCACTGTTCGTAACTTTGGCGGCCACTGTTCTTACTTTGGCGGCCTGTTCTTACTTTGCGGCCACTGTTCTTAACTTTGGCGGCCAATGTTCTTCACTCTACGGCCACTGTTCTTCACTCTAGCGGCCGCTGTTCTTTACTCTGTCGGCCATTGTTCTTAACTCTGTCGACCAATGTTCTTCACTCTGGCGTCCGCTGTTCTTCACTCTGTCGGCTGCTGTTCTTTACTTTGGCGGCCACTGTTCCTAACTCTGGCGGCTAATGTTCTTCACTCTACGGCCAGTGTTCTTCACTCTGGCGGCCGCTGTTCTTTATTCTGGCGGCCATTGTTCCTAACTCTGGTTACTACTGTTCTTAACTCGTGCGGCCACTGTTCTTAACTCTGGCGCCCACTGTTCTTATCTCTGGCGGCCACAGTTCTTAACTCTGGCGGCCACTGTTCTTAACTCTGGTGGCTACAGTTCTTTAATCTGACCGCCACTGTTCTTAACTCTCATAGCCGATGTTCTTTACTCTGGAGACAACTGTTCTTAGCCTTCTCTCCTTAACTATTGCAGACACTGTTGTTAACTCTGGTGGCCGCTGTTCTTTACTCTGGCGGCCACTGTTCTTAACTCTGATAGCCACTGTTCTTAACTCTGATAGCCACTGTTTTTAACTCTGGCGGCCACTGTTCTTAACTCTGGCGGCCACTTTCCTTAACTCTGGTGGCCACTGTTCTTCACTCTGGCGGCCGCTGTTCTTTACTCTGGTGGATACTGTCCTTAACTTTGGCGGCCTCTGTTCTTAACTCTGGTGGATACTGTCCTTAACTTTGGCGGCCGCTGTTCTTAACTCTGGTGGATACTGCCCTTAACTTTGGCGGCCTCTGTTCTTAACTCTGGTGGATACTGTCCTTAACTTTGGCGGCCTCTGTTCTTAACTCTGGTGGATACTGTCCTTAACTTTGGTGGCCTCTGTTCTTAACTCTGGTGGATACTGTCCTTAACTTTGGCGGCCACTGTTCTTAACTCTGGTGGATACTGTCCTTAACTTTGGCGGCCTCTGTTCTTAACTCGCGCGGCCACTGGTCTTAACTCTGGCGGCCACTGTTCTTAACTCGTGCGGCCACTGTTCTTAACTCTGGCGGGAACTGTTCTCATCTCTGGCAGCCACAGTTCTTAACTCTTCCAGCCACTGTTCTTAACTCTGGCGGCAACTGTTCTTAACTCTGGCAGCCACTGTTCTTAATTCTGGCGGCCACTGTTGTTAACTCTGATCGCCAATGTTCTTAACTCTTGCGGCCACGGTTCTTAACTCTGGAGGCTACTGTTCTTATCTCTGGCGGCAACTGTTCTTAACTCTGGCAGCCACTGTTCTTAATTCTGGCGGCCACTGTTGTTAACTCTGATCGCCAATGTTCTTAACTCTTGCGGCCACGGTTCTTAACTCTGGAGGCTACTGTTCTTATCTCTGGCGGCAACTGTTCTTAACTCTGGCAGCCGCTATTCTCAACTCTGGAGGCCACTGTTCTTAACCCTGGCGGCCACTGTTCTTAACTCTGGCGGCTACTGTTCTTAACTATTGCGGCCACTGTTCTTAACTCTGGCGGGAACTGTTCTTATCTCTGGCGGGAACTGTTATTAACTCATGCGGCCACTGTTCTTAACCCAGGCGGCCAGTGGTCCTAACTCTGGCGGTCACTGTTCTTAACTCTGGCAACCACAGTTCTTAACTCTGGCGGCCACTGTTCTTAACCCAGGCGGCCAGTGGTCCTAACTCTGGAGGCCACTGTTCTTAACTCTGGCAACCACAGTTCTTAACTCTGGCGGCCACTGTTCTTAAATCTGGCGGCAACTGTTCTTAATTATGGCGGCCACCGTTCTTAACTCTGGCGGCCACTGTTCTTAACTCTGTCGGCTAATGTTCTAAAGTCTGGCGGCCATTGTTCTTAACTCTGGCGGGAACTGTTCTTAACTATTGCGGCCACTGTTCTTAACTCTGGCGGCCATTGTTCTTAACTTTGGCGGCCACTGTTATTAACTCTGGCGGCCACTGTTCCTAACTTTGGCGGCCACTGTTATTAACTCTGGCGGCCACTGTTCTTAACTTTGGCGGCCACTGTTATTAACTCTGGCGGGAACTGTTCTTATCTCTGGCGGCAAATGTTCTTAACTCATGCGGCCACTGTTATTAACTCTGGCGGCCAATGTTCTTAACTCTGGCGGCAACTGTTCTTAACTCTGGCGGCAACTGTTCTTTACTCTGGCAGCCACTGTTCTTAACTCTGGTGGCCACTGTTCTTAACTCACCTCTGGAGTTCGTATCACCTGATGCAGCCAAGACATTAGTATTGCCTTGTAAGGTTCAAATTAATATTTCACACAGGTTCATATAGCAATGATAAATGGTCAAATGTCTTCCTATTTATACTATCACAGTTAAACTGACGGTTTATTGTGATTATTCTCGTGGAAATGTTGATCATGTTTGAACATTGTAGTTACAACAAAAATAATACTGACTGTTACAGAGACAGTGTTGGAGACAGTGTGAAGCGGAGTATGCAGTATTGCTACAGTGGATCAGGGAGGGAGATACTGGAAGTCTTGGGGGAAGCATCCCCCAGATGTATGACGGCCACCAGCAGGACCACACTGGCAGGACTCTCCTCCACTGGGCGGCGGAGCTCGGCCTGGCCCGGGTGGTGAAGGTCCTCCTGGCGGTGTGCCGGGTGTACCCACACGTCCTGACCTGGGCTGGGGAGACCCCTGCTGACCTGGCACTACGGGCAGGTCATCTCCAGGTCATCAACACTCTCCACAGTTACCACGGGTCGAAGGTTAGTTATGTGTTAATGTTGGTAAACAGATGTCTTAACCCTTGTCAGTATTCACCACGACTGGTAACTGTCACACCTGCACGACTTGGGCTTGGTGATGACGCCTGCCTCATATAAATTAATGCGGGCGTCAATTTATATGACTTGGGGGAGGATCACTAACTCCTCAGAGCTTCAATAGTAGTCAGGGGAAAGTCGAAAACTCCAGCATGGTAGCAGAAGTTGCCTATGGACTCTTTCCTTATTATGACTACTCGATAGCCCAGTCGGTAGTGCTTCGGCCTCACATGTGTGGGGTCCACGGTTCAAGTCTCCGACAGCCCAAGTGAATGAAATGTTTATTTCCAACATTAGAAGTTTATATGACAATTTATAAGTATCATTATTATTGAGAAAATTCACAGGAGCCGTGATGAGGATTCGAACCTATGCGCTGTGCATTACGGCTCCTACGGATGTTCTCATTGATACAGTCATGTTAGTGTGGTTACTCTCTTTATCTTTATTTATAGTCGTAATGGCTTGGCACTTCTTCCTCATTGTTCCCCTCCCTTCTGTGTTTTATTATATAATTAAGGTCTACTTCCATAGTTTTATATTTCAGCCTAAAGCGAAGTCATAATTATAGTAAACTCTCAGTGTATATACACCAGGAAGTTGGGTATACATCTCAGTGTATATACACCGGGAAGTTGGGTATACATCTCGGTGTATATACACCAGGAAGTTGGGTATACATCTCAGTGTATATACACCGGGAAGTTGGGTATACATCTCGGTGTATATACACCAGGAAGTTGGGTATACATCTCAGTGTATATACACCGGGAAGTTGGGTATACATCTCGGTGTATATACACCAGGAAGTTGGGTATACATCTCAGTGTATATACACCGGGAAGTTGGGTATACATCTCGGTGTATATACACCAGGAAGTTGGGTATACATCTCGGTGTATATACACCAGGAAGTTGGGTATACATCTCGGTGTATATACACCAGGAAGTTGGGTATACATCTCAGTGTATATACACCAGGAAGTTGGGTATACATCTCAGTGTATATACACCAGGAAGTTGGGTATACATCTCGGTGTATATACACCAGGAAGTTGGGTATACATCTCAGTGTATATACACCGGGAAGTTGGGTATACATCTCGGTGTATATACACCAGGAAGTTAGGTATACATCTAGGTGTATATACACCGGGAAGTTGGGTATACATCTCGGTGTATATACACCGGGAAGTTGGGTATACATCTCGGTGTATATACACCGGGAAGTTGGGTATACATCTCGGTGTATATACACCGGGAAGTTGGGTATACATCTCGGTGTATATACACCAGGAAGTTGGGTATTCATCTCAGTGTATATACACCAGGAAGTTGGGTATACATCTCAGTGTATATACACCAGGAAGTTGGGTATACATCTCAGTGTATATACACCAGGAAGTTGGGTATACATCTCGGTGTATATACACCAGGATGTTGGGTATACATCTCGGTGTATATACACCAGGAAGTTAGGTATACATCTCGGTGTATATACACCGGGAAGTTGGGTATACATCTCAGTGTATATAAACCAGTAAGTTGGGTATACATCTCAGTGTATATACACCAGGATGTTGGGTATACATCTCGGTGTATATACACCAGGATGTTGGGTATACATCTCGATGTATATACACCAGGAAGTTGGGTATACATCTCAGTGTATATAAACCAGTAAGTTGGGTATACATCTCAGTGTATATATACCAGTAAGTTGGGTATACATCTCAGTGTATATACACCGGGAAGTTGGGTATACATCTCGGTGTATATACACCAGGATGTTGGGTATACATCTCGGTGTGTATACACCGGGAAGTTGGGTATACATCTCAGTGTATATAAACCAGTAAGTTGGGTATACATCTCAGTGTATATACACCAGGATGTTGGGTATACATCTCGGTGTATATACACCGGGAAGTTGGGTATACATCTCAGTGTATATACACCAGTAAGTTGGGTATACATCTCAGTGTATATACACCAGGATGTTGGGTATACATCTCGGTGTATATACACCAGGATGTTGGGTATACATCTCGGTGTATATACACCAGGATGTTGGGTATACATCTCGGTGTATATGGTGGTATATGGTGGTGAAGAGGGCGCCTGACAGCTGAATGGACAGCGCTCGGGATTCGTCGTCTTGAGGTTTCAAGTTCTATCCCCCGGTGAGGGTGGGAACAGATGGGCAGAGTTTCTTTCACCCTGATGCATCTGTTCACCTAGCATTAAATAGGTACCTGGGAGTTAGACAGCTGCTACGGGCTGCTTCCTGGAGGTGTGTAACAAGAAGGAGGCATGGTTGAGGACCGGGCCGCTGGGACGCTAAGCCCCGAAATCATCTCAAGATTACCTCAAGATATATACCAAGAAGTGGGGTAAACATCTGAGTGTATATAAACAGACAAGTGAGGTATACATCTGTGTGTATACCGTATACTCCACTTAACAACATAACTACCCGCTGTTCACTCAGTAACAACGTACAGAACATAATTATGGACTACAAACTCTAACATTCAGATATAAAGAAGAATTATGGAACTGTTCTTGAGACAAATTTCACGTGACTAATTATCTGAATATTTTGTCTTGTGTTTTGTGTTTGTTAAACATAGTTACTGATGCGTTGTTTTCTCGATGTAATGTCTTCGTATAAACACAATGTGATTATTGTTTTTAAGCTCCTGCTGAATGTTTTATCAGTGCTAAATACAATATGGTTAATGATGTAAAGTATTTTCATCAATGTTGCATCAATGATAAACACACGATGATTAATGCTGTTAAGCATTTTTAACAATGTTAAATCAATATTACAGACAATATGGTTAAGACAGAGAAGACAACGTGTCCAGAGTTTCCATAATGTTAATCATGTTGTTGTTTGTTGATTAAGATTCAGCTACTGGGAACTAAACGTTCCAAGTAGCACGGGCTATGGTGAGCCCGTAGTGGACTTACCTGGCACAGGAGCGGGGCAAGTAGCACGGGCTATGGTGAGCCCGTAGTGGACTTACCTGGCACAGGAGCGGGGCAAGTAGCACGGGCTATGGTGAGCCCGTAGTGGACTTACCTGGCACAGGAGCGGGGCAAGTAGCACGGGCTATGGTGAGCCCGTAGTGGACTTACCTGGCACAGGAGCGGGGCTGTCGTTAAACATGTATATTAAAATCCTCGCCAGGGTCTCTACACACCTGACAGTATACATCAGGTATATATATAGTCACAGTGACCCTCAGTCTACGAGATCAGGACTCAGTCTACGAGGTCATGACCTCAGTCTACGAGGTCAGGACTCAGTCTACGAGGTCATGACCCTCAGTCTATGAGGTCATGACCCTCAGTCTACGAGGTCAGGACTCAGTCTACGAGGTCATGACCTCAGTCTACGAGGTCAGGACTCAGTCTACGAGGTCATGACCTTCAGTCTATGAGGTCATGACCCTCAGTCAATGAGGTCATGACCCTCAGTCTATGAGGTCATGACCCTCAGTCAATGAGGTCATGACCCTCAGTCTATGAGGTCATGACCCTCAGTCAATGAGGTCATGACCCTCAGTCTACGAGGTCAGGACTCAGTCTACGAGGTCATGACCTCAGTCTACGAGGTCAGGACTCAGTCTACGAGGTCATGACCCTCAGTCTATGAGGTCATGACCCTCAGTCAATGAGGTCATGACCTCAGTCTACGAGGTCAGGACTCAGTCTACGAGGTCATGACCTCAGTCTACGAGGTCAGGACTCAGTCTACGAGGTCATGACCCTCAGTCTATGAGGTCATGACCCTCAGTCATTGAGGTCATGACCCTCAGTCTACGAGGTCATGACCCTCAGTCTACAAGGTCATGACCTCAGTCTACGAGGTCATGACCCTCAGTCTACAAGGTCATGACCCTCAGTCTACGAGGTCATGACCCTCAGTCTACGAAGTCATGACCCTCAGTCTACGAGGTCATGACCCTCAGTCTACGAGGTCATGACCCTCAGTCTACGAAGTCATGACCCTCAGTCTACGAGGTCATGACCTCAGTCTACGAGGTCATGACCCTCAGTCTACGAGGTCATGACCCTCAGTCTACGAGGTCATGACCCTCAATCTACGAGGTCATGACCCTCCTCTTACGAGTGTGTGTTCTCACCTAATTGTACTCGCCTAGTTGTACTTGCGGAGGTTGAGCTCTGGCTCTTTGGTCCCGTCTCTCAACTATCAATCAACTGGTGTACAGATTCCTGAGCCTACTGGGCTCTATCATATCTACATTTGAAACTTTATATGGAGTCAGCCTCCAGCCTCCACCACATCACTTCCTAGTGCATTGCACATGTTCACTACTCTGACACTGAAAAAGTTATTTCAAATGTCTCTGTGAGACAGCAGAGACCCAAATGTCTCTGTTGCACAATGACAGCCCCTTTCAAAGCTGGAGAAATTGCTGACCTGGAGAGCGTGCAGAGGTCCTTTACTGCTAGAACCCACTCAGTATAACATCTAAACTATTGGGACCGACTAAAGAGCCTAAAACTGTACTCCCTTGAGCGCAGGCGGGAGAGATACATAATAATTTTCACGTGGAAAGTATTAGAGGGGCTGGTCCCAAACCTGCACACAGAAATAACATCACGTGAGACCAGAAGACATGGCAGGATGTGCAGAATACCCACTATGAAAAGCAGAGGTGCAACAGGTACTCTGAGAGAGAACTCTATCAACATCAGGGGCCCGAGACTGTTCAACACGCTCCCGCTACACATAAGGGACATAACTGGCAAACCCCTCACAGTGTTCAAGGGAGAACTGGATAAACACCTCCAAAGGATACCTGATCAACCAGGCTGACTCATACGTTAGGCTGCGAGCAGCCGCGTCAAACAGCCTGGTTGATCAGTCCAGCAACCAGGAGGCCTGGTCGACGACCGGGCCGCGGGGACGCTATGCCCCGGAAGCACCTCAAGGTAAGCCTCATTTGGGTACCAAGTTTCCACCTGTGTCCCCTTGTTCGTGTCCCTCTCGTGCTGAAGTGTTTGTTTTTGTCCTCCTTGTCAATTCCCCTGAGAATTTTACAGGTCTTCCCTTAGTCTTCTGTTTTCCAGGGATGTGAGGTTCAGCTCCTTTAGCCTTTCCTCGTAGCTCTTACCTCTCAGTTCCGGGACCAGTCTGGTGGCATACCGCTGAATCTTCTCAAACTTTGTCTTGTGTTTAACTAGTTATGGACTCCAAGCTGGAGTTGCATATTCCAGGACTGGTCTGACATAAGTGATATGCAGGGTCCTGAATGATTCCTTACACAAATTTCAAAAGGCAGTTCTTATGTTGGCCCGTCTAGAATATGCCACTGATGATATCCTTTTGATGTGGGCCTCTGGGGATAGGTTCGGTGTGATATCAACCCCCAGACCTTTCTCTCTATTTGACTCTTGCAAGATTTCACCTCCCAGATGGTACCTTGTGTTCAGCCTTCTGCTTCCTTCGCCTAATTTCATTACTTTACTCTTTCCAGAGTTGAACTTTAGTAGCCATTTTCTAGACCATATCTCCAGTTTTTCCAGGTCGTCCTGTAGTTTCTGTCTATCTTCATCTGTCTTTATTATTCTCATAATTTTTGCATCATCAGCAAACATTGAGAGGAACGAGTCAATACCCTCTGGAAAGTTGTTTACATATATTAGTAACAGGATGGGTCCAAGTACAAAGCCCTGTGTGACCCCGCTGGTGACATCACGCCACTCTGATGTCTCCCTCTTCCCGGTTACTCGCTTTTTCCTGTTCTTTAGATACTCCCTTATCCACTGGAGTACTTTACCTTTTACCCCTGCCTGATGCTAAAACTTTTGTAACAGAATTTTACGAGGTACTGTGCCAAAGGCTTTCTGACAATCCAAGAAAATGGAGTCCTATCAACTCTATCATTCTATCAACTCTATGGTCAAGACACATAAACCTTGGGCATCTATGGCTGGTCACGACACATAAGCCTTGGGCATCTATGGCTGGTCAAAACATATAAGTCTGGGGCGTCTATGGCTGGTCAAAACATATAAGTCTGGGGCGTCTATGGCTGGTCAAAACACATACGTCTGGGGCATCTATGGCTGGTCGAGACACATAAGATTGGGGCATCTATGGCTGGTCAAGACACATAAGCCTTGGTCATCTATGGCTGGTCAAGACACATAAGCCTTGGGCATCTATGGCTTGGTCAGGACACATAAGCTTGGGGCATCTATAGCTGGTCAAGACACATAAGTTTGGGGCATCTATGGCTTGGTAAGGACACATAAGCCTGGCGCATCTATAGCTGGTCAAGACATATAAGTTTGGGGCATCTATGGCTTGGTCAGGACACATAAGCCTTGGGCATGTATGGCTGGTCAAGACACATAAGTTTGGGGCATCTATGGCTTGGTCAAGACACATAAGCTTGGGGCATCAATGGCTTGGTCGAGACACATAAGCCTGGGGCATCTATAGCTGGTCAAGACACATAAGTTTGGGGCATCTGTGGCTTGGTCAGGACACATAAGCCTTGGGCATGTATGGCTGGTCAAGACACATAAGTTTGGGGCATCTATGGTTTGGTCAAGACACATAAGCTTGGGGCATCAATGGCTGGTCAGGACACATAAGTCTGGGGCATCTATGGTACTGTCGCAAGGTGACCTCTGTTGGGTACTGTCTCAAGGTCACCTCTGCTGGGTACTGTCTCAAGGTCACCTCTGCTGGGTACTGTCTCAAGGTCACCTCTGCTGGGTACTGTCTCAAGGTCACCTCTGCTGGGTACTGTCTCAAGGTCACCTCTGCTGGGTACTGTCTCAAGGTCACCTCTGCTGGGTACTGTCTCAAGGTCACCTCTGTTGGTGTGAGGAGATGTAGAATCTCCTCAGCTAGTTTTCCTAGTTTCTAGAATAGGCTAGTCGCTCTAGGGACTCTAGAAACTGAAGCTTTCAAATTTACATATACTTGTTGGGTGTCATATGAAAGCTTATGTTAAATGCTGTCAGTTAAAACTAATGAGAGGTCTGTGATTGCTCTGTAGAGAGAATTACAGCAAAATTTGCCTGTTCTGTGAAACAGAGAGGGTAGTATAACAAAAAACCGTTAGAGGTGGAGGGGGGACAGTGGGGCGAACGCTGCCTCCCCCCACCAAGGGAGACGTTGTGTTAGGCCTCACCCTCCTTGTGACGTCACGCCACGCCACAGGCGAGGGGCCCGTGTGATTGGTCTAAGCACCCCTACTCCTATGCCGAGTTTTGGCGCGAAAAGCTGTCATTGGAAGCGGCATCAGGACCAGTGCCGGCTTCCTGCTGATTGGTCAAGACAAGGTAGGGGGAGAAATAGGGGCATGTGAGCCTCTCTAGCCGCCAAGAGAGTTTAGTTTGAATTGGGCAGCAGGGTGTGAAGAGTGTCCAGGTGGGGGTGGCGAGGCTGCCACCCCCACCACCGTTATCGCTCCTGTCGTTCTGTTTACTCATATTGCATGGCACTCCAGCCACCCTGGGTGTGTCGAAGCCCAAATTTGCGAGAAACTGGGACTTGGACTTTGAATTCCGCCCGACGTCGTCCATGTGGTAGGTGACGCCGGCCAGTGTCACCCTGTCACCCCAGTGTAAGAGCGAGTCATGCTCTGGTATGATGGGGTTGTTAGTGATTCCCCATCCATGTGTGTATGCCACGCGGCCACCCAGGCCGCCCCCTGGCCGCCCCCTGGCCGCTCGCGGCCACCCGCCGGCCGCCCAGCCAGCACCCACCCACCATCCACCCACCTTACCCCGCGCGCGCGCGGGCCGGGTGGGGTGGGGTGCTGTGACGTCACGCGCCACCCGTGGCCACCCTCCTGAAGGCCACGCAGTGGCCACATGTTGGCCACCACCTTTGGCCACCCCCTTGGCCACATTCCCAGGACAGCCTAGGCCACATCTTGTCGACGCACGAGGAGCAAGCTAAGTGTTGACAGCCAGGTGGTAAGGACCTGGGAAATGAGGAAATGTGTGGAAGGAAACGTGAGTACTTTATCGGTGTCTCAGATTAGTGGAAATCATAGTAGAAAAGTTGTGTGAGCCCCTAGCCCGGCCAGGCTAGGGAAGTAGCTGAGACGCCCGTCTGTGGCATGCCCAGGTGACTGTGGGGCAGTACCTGGAGTGGGAAATTGTCACTGTAAATCACGTAGTGTTATAATTATATATATCTGTAGATATATGGTTGTGTGTAGACTGACTAGAGTTTGGGACCAGTCAGTGTAGAGAAATCATCATATAAATGATCCAGTCTGGCGATTCTGTATAATCGTCCAGCCTTGGTTAGTGCCATGGTACCTCATTATGTAATTAGGCCAGGTTAGAGTTAATTAAGCAGGCCCGTGGGGCAGGGTTATTAGTGAATATCCTGAGGTCTGTATATCTCCTGGTGATTAATTACATTGTTATGGAGGCCATTTCCATATGTTTCATTTGCATGTTGCATGTATGATGTTGTGTGGTGAGTCAGTAGATGTGATCGCTGACTGATTGCCTAATGATGTCATTAGCATGGGGGGCATGCTGACGGTATCATTATGTGCAGGTTTGTGCAGTGTTATCAGGTATACGATATTACTGTCCTAGGAACTGTGTTGAGGATTTAAAGGGACCCTTTGAGTATTCAGGGAAATTCTCAGTCACTTAATGAGAGCGAGCAATTAGTTAATTTGCCTAATTATGGGAGAATTAGTGCCAGCTGTCCGCGTAGAGCGACGGTGTCTTATATTAACGTAAATTGTCTTGCTGAAGCCACCGGGATCGGGCGATCTTTTGCAACGTTTGCAAGATTAGAGGGACAGTAAGATTGGTATACCTTGATTGTTGCAAAACCGTGTGTCATTACTGTGTGGGCATAGTAATTAACGAGTTGCAGTAGTCGCAACTGTATGTGGGCAGTGCTATTTTATGTTTTTGCATGCCATTATATGTGTGACCTATGTAACCTTAGGGTTACTTTGTTTCTTTAAGTTGTGTTGAGTACTTGAGGATTCAGTGAGTTAATTAGGGGTAATTAACTGGATAAGGGGGTGCACACTTGAAGTTGTTGAATGAGTGAGTGCTGTTATGGGAGAACAGTGTTGAACTTGAGCTTGTGGGAATACGTGTCCGGTGCAATTAATTGTCCGTGTGACAATTAATTGACCACTCTAGCTAATTATGTAATTAGCATTCTCATCATGAATTCACGTAGTGGGAGAGGATCTGTCAGAGTCTGTCAGTGATAGTGCTAACGTCAGTTGCTCGAGACTAACTGCCTTTCAGGGTTGGGGCAATTAGTGGCTCATGATAATTAGTGGAGTAATTAACGTCTGGAGTCTTGAGGACTCAGATGACTCGGTAAAGCGAGGTCATGGGGTTAGCATAATACGTTATATTAATCATATTCTGTCTGGTGACAGTGGATTAAGTTGCACTCATTGTTAATTAGGGTAATTAACTCCTCTTCCGTGAATTCACAGTGTTTGATGAGACCTGCTTAGGCAGTGCGGAGTGAGACGTATTTATGTATGATTAATTATCGGTCCTGGTGACAGTTAATTAATTGCTCAAGGCTAATTAGGGTAATTAGCACTCATTAGTAAGTAAACGTAATTAATGATACACAGACTGTTGAGAAGCCACCCACTTGGGGTAGGCTTAGTTAACGTAACTCAATGGGATGTAATTAGTGGTCCGTTTGACCTTAATTAAGAATTACTCACTGAATACTTGCAAGGAGTCAAGTGTGATGTAATTTAAGAGTTTGAGTTATTGTGACAAGAGGACTTGTGTTAACGTAGAGTACTATCATGTTGTTGTCTAGAGTGAGACACTTGTTGTGATTAAAGTAGTACTTGTTGCTGACTGCTGTGATCAGTCAATTTCCATCATTATTCACATAATCAATGTTGCAATTGATTAAGGCAATTTCTTTTGGTTATCGTCTAGTGACGAGGGTAAAGTAACTTAGGGATGAGTGGAGCTGTGTCCCAGAATCCCACCTTGCCTGACTGTGTTCACTTTAGTTGTGATAGGGGGAGTCACTGTTAGACTACCCACCTGATTACGGGGGTCGCTCCTGTTGGAGGGGGGACCTTAAGCTTGTGATTAGAGTAGCTGCCACTAGGAAGTCGTGTCACTATTGATTGCTTGCTTGTGTCATCAGTGGACGAATTGTTCAGTTAGTTCATGTTGTCAGCCCGAAGTGTCAGCAGGATGGAGCCTGCTGTCATTTCTCGAGGGGCTGTTGAATAGCTGTGTTGCAAATGCCACTGGTTGGACTTAACGTAATTAAATCACACGCTGTGGTGTAACTTAGTCTGTGATATTTTTCTTGAGTTTGCATATTGCGTCATCAGTGGGCACACCTGTGTTCAGGTTAGTTCAGTATGCAGCCACACAGCAAGGGTTGCTATTTAGCTGTTGGTTATGGTGCCACTGGATGGACATTAACGTAAAGATTAAAGTGAGGAGG